>JAEQBA010004607.1:0-242500 GCA_019434445.1 Phalangium opilio | reverse complement strand
TCTAACCTTACCATTAAGAGATCTCCCTCCCAAGTACTGACGGCGCTCGATGCTGCTTAACTTCCTCGATCATCCAAATCACTTTATCCATTGCGCTACTGGAGCCCGGCAACTCAAGGAAAACGCTATGATTTTATATGTGTAAACCCATCCCATTCAGTCGAAAGCTCTTCCATTTAAATATTCCCATTCAGTAGAAAATCGCTCTTTGGGCTATAAATTGTTTTAAATTTGGCTACAATTTTAGAAATTTGAATTCGATCCAACGGGATTCTATCCAATAGGATATTACCTATACCGATTATTGGAATATATCGGCTTATTTTAACATAAAATACTTTCTCTTACAATTATCATCTCTACAAATCGCTAAAAACGTCTCTTTTATCCCTGATTAACAGTTTGCACAGTTTTCTAAAGTAATGTTAGAACCAAAGTTTATATAATTATTTATTAATAAAGAGTAATTGTTTTGCCTTAAACACCAACGATTAAAATTAGGCTGTAATCCATGGCTGCTAGATATCTATCACCATGGAGTAATATTAAATGACATATTAACAAAATTAATGGATTTGTAATAAAAATTTCGTTCTCACTACTGTGATATAAGTCAACGGAAAATGCCAATGAAAAAGGTATCATTTTATGGAGATACGACACATTACAAAGAAGCACAAATTAAAACAATCAAAGAGGTGTGAAAGCTATGCCGTTTTTACGAAATGTAAATGCAAACGCTTTTCTTTTACATGTCAACGGTTAAATACGTTCTGTGTGTGTTTATTGTTCAATTCCTTTACGAGGAACACCTAGTATAGGAGTAACACGGCAAACTTCATTCGTCATTCATCCTAAATCGACTTCATTACTCCTTTTTAATTGACTAACGGTATCATTACTCGTCCGATATTTACTTTGATTAATACCAAAATTGATTCCTGGCAAGACGCACTGAAATTGATTTCGTTCAACTGAGAATGGAAACTCCGAAGCGTAGTCTGCGTTAATTATTAACCTATAGGCTAGGTCCGATGCCATAACACGGGTGCATTCAGATATTTACTCACCTAGTTGCCACCACGACACTTTATTCTATTATAACACCTTAATCTGATTATTTAAAGTGAATTTTGGACTTACTCTGAATCTGAACCGTTAAAGTATCTTTATTGCAGCCACGAATAACAAAACCAACATTTTAAATCTTTTCACCTTGGGCTCTTGAGTTTTCATTTTGTTCCACCCTTAACAGAACACCATTAACTAAGCATTAGCGAGTTTTGCTTCCTGCTTACAGCTTAATAACTGACACTGCAACCAGGGAATTAGATCATTTATATAAGTAGTGATAGCTATACAGATACGCATGGATCCAAGATGGCCGCCACCCCAAGATGGCCGCCACCCCAAGATGGCCGCCACTACCCAACTCAAACCAAACTTCCCAGACAAGTCCGGACTGGCCCGAGCTCGGGCGTGTTATTTTTCAATCTAGGGACTATACAGATACGCATGGATCCAAGATGGCTGCCACCCCAAGATGGCCGCCATCCAACCAACTCCAACCAAACTTCCAACCCTAGATTGGTTTCAAACCAAAGTTTTCAGACAAGTCCGGACTGGCCCGAGCTCTTACAGGCTATTTTCAAACCCCATGACGTCATCTTCTTAACTCAAACCAAAACTTAAACTATATTCATCGCTGGCCTGCTAGTAATGGGCTCGATTTCGTAAAGAGTTAATTCCAAGATGGCCGCCACCCCAAGATGGCGGCCAGAACATCATCCACCAAACTTCCAAACAAAGATTAAGCTAAACTCCTACCTGACCAACCCTACCTTCCAGCATGCTATGACTCTTTAGAGGGGTTTTACCCATTTTTCCCCCAAAACAAGCTCGGCTTAACCCTCGGAGGGTGTAGTTCTTTTTGCAAGATCCCCGTTTAAATTTAAGACCAAAGATTACGTTATTGTATGAGAAAATCTTACCTGACATTCCCTGCCTTCCACCATGCTATATCGCCGTCGATGAATATTAACGGGGGTGTTTAACCCATTTTTCCCCAAACAAGCCCGGATTAACCCTCCAACCAAAGATTGGGCCATAAAAAAAATCCTACCTGACTTACCCTGCCTTCCACCAGGCTATTAAGGGGGTTTTACCCCCTTTTAATAGCTCCAGACTACCACGAGTTCCAACCTTGTGTTATTTTCAACACCCATGACGTCATCTTCTTAATCAAAACAAAAACAAGCTATATTCAACCTTGGCGTCATCCCCCAATCTTACCCTGCCTTCTAGGGTGCTAGTAATGGGCGGTACCCCTTTAATAAACCCAAACCAGCCCGGACTTTAAAAAAGCTTACCTCCAGTCCTACCTTCCAGCGTGTTATTAAGGGGAAATGACCTATTTAATAACCCTCCAAACAAGCTCGGACTACCAGCCCTACTTGTAAAGCTGCTTTCAACCTGGGCATCCATGACGTCATCCTTCCAACTCAAACTAATATGAAATTATTGGCGCCATATTTAAAAAACTTCTCTCCAGCCCCGCCTTCTAGCGGACTATTTTAGTAACCATTAATAGCTGTGACCCGTTCAATGGTCATGAACAAGTTCGAACCAGCCCTACTAGTAAAGGGTACCAAATTTAAATAACTTACAACCAGCCCCTCCTTCTAGCGGATTATTTTAGTAACTAATAAGGTAATTTACCCATATAATCAATTAAAACAAGTCCGGACCAGCCCTAGTCGTAGAGGGTGCTTTCAACCTGGGTGACTATGACGTCATCCTCCAGACTCAGACTCAAACCAAAACTAAAATATATTAATTATATAATTATACGAGCCATGGCTTCCAGCGGGCTATTTTAGTAACTATTAAGAAAATTTACCCATTGAACAAATCAAAACTAGCCCGTATCAGTCTAGGCTTATCGATGTAGAGGTTGTAGCCCAACAAAAAAAAACCCGAAACAAGTTCAATCCCTGCCTTTCACCCTATTATTTTATGCCTTAAACTATACTTTAAATAGATGTCACCCATTGAAGGGTTTCCGAACTAGTCAAAACAAACCCAATTATGTCTGGTCCAACCAAGTTTCGTCCAAGTATAGATTTACCCCCCTTTGATTGGACTAATAATTGGTGGATTACTTATGTACCTGCTACCGTTTGATTACTTAACCATGTAGATGTTCCAAGGATGATGTTTTAACTAGGGTGTCCTCGTTGGTTTGGCGAAAATAAACGTTGTCAGTGGTTAGTTGACGAACAGTAATGTTTTCTCATGCGGTAAACGAAAAGGCAGCGGGTTCGAATCCCGCTGGACAAATAAACAAGCGCGGATTAACCTGGATTTGTATACAGGGTGTTACTGTTTTACGTAGATTGGACTATTTACCCTGACTACGCCATTAATACGGGTAACCAATTTAACTACGTTTGCCTTAACTCGAACACGTACAGACCGTCGCTGTTTAAATTTTCCCGCCAGCAATTTATGGCCTTTTATTATTCGCCGGCAAAAAAAACTTGATTTTGAAACAAATCAACTTTGTTTCCTTCTAATTCCAAAGTTAATGAAAAAACAGACACACATTTTAAAAGACAAAAGATATTTACTCTTACGTCTTGTACACAAATTTAATACAAAATAAACAAATGAGTAGCCAAACAAAGGCGTTAGTCTTAAAGTATCCATATATTTATACAAAAGAATTCATTCCTAAATACCTAAATTTTCCATTTAGCCGTTAAGAGAGAGAGAAATTTGGATTTGCGCGAGTTTTATTCGTCTCAATATAGCCAGGGGGCAAAAAAAAAAGAGATTCTAAAAAAAGAAGGTCATTCTTCCCGGCTTCAGTAACAGATATTTCCGGAAGCGTTTTACCAATTTTAACGAGACTAGAGTTTTAAACTAGATACAGAATAAATCTTTATACATTTTTTTAGCTTTAACAACGACAAATAGGACGGGGAAACTAATATTTTCATCCTTTTGTCAGGCGAAACTCAAATATTAGCCAATTAGTACGATCTTTAAGGGAAGATCCTGCTCCACATTCCGAAAACTCAAAACATTTAATCTGCATCAAGAATGCGTAAGGCAGAGCAGGATCCCCCCGTAAATAGTAATTTTAGCATTCCTTAATTACTTTACGAGAACCACCAAAGAACCCTCATTGGGCTCCCTGGTTTATGAATCTCGACAAGTAAACAAGCGGGTTTTTTGTCGCATATAAAAAGATTTCCTGTAAAGCTTTTACAGAAAAACCTCATTATGTGGCAAGAAACTCGCTTCCTTGCCTATTGAAACTCATAGATTAAAGGTAAATGATAACCCATTGGGGGGCCCGCGTAATTCCCGGAGAAAAAAATCCGAGCCGCATCTTGACAAAATATTAATAATCCTCAAAATGCGGGCTGCAACAAAAAGAAGAAATTAGCTAAATTCTGGTACGTACCAAGTCATACCGAGTCATGATTCGAAACTTTGCCATCAAATAATCCCTGTTTTTTTGAAAACTTTTGATATAGAAAACATTTGGCTGCGAATCCATAATTTTAGGAGTGACGAGCCCCTCTTTATCGCTTTTTACGGGTTAACAATGGCGTTAAAGTACAGTCAACAAGATCGTAATGCGCGGCCGTCGAATTCATCTTAAATATTCAAGAAATTTTTTTCACAAATATATATTGCTAAGTCAAAATATATTTCCTTAACTTGCGCGCTAAAAATAAGAGATTCTACCCCGTTACTCACCGATTGTAAAGAGAGAGACGCATTCAGGGTTTCAAAGAGTTTAAATTGTTAACATTTAAAAAACCAGTATATATACCGGCAAAAAATTAGGTCACCCCACCCTTTTTTTACGTCTAGTCTTGTACTCACCTTGATTTTCTTTTTTTCCCCCTACGAAAAGCCAGTTTTTTCCGCGTAATTTACTTTCTCTCTCTCTCTCTCTCTTAGCGGCGAAAGACTCGCAAATAACCTTGAGAGGGAGGAGTGAAATATTTCCGTACGCGTTTACCTCGTTACAAAAGACCTAAGAATGGTTTAAAGTTACATGGTAACTCTCTCTTTAAAACACGACTCTTATATTCTAGAATATCACGTAGATGTTTCAAGGTTGACGACTTAAAACTTTCCTTGTTTTGATGAAAATATTTTATTGGAAACGGGTCGGGTTTAATTAACTATTCACGTAGATGTTTCAAGGATGACGACTTAAAACCTTCCTTGTTTTGAGGAAAAGATTTTATTGGAAGCGGGTCGGATTTCTTCATTCGAAAATTTTCTAGACGCTTTCTGTCGCTTTACAAGCTCTTAAACACTTGTAAGTAATGTCTAGTTTAATTCCTTGCGGTCGTTCTATGATATGGAGGGTGAATAGCAAGCTCTATGACAATCCTGATTTAAAGGATTTTACTTGGGATGATTTATTTAGAGATGTTTGGGATAAAAATACTTTAACGGACGCGCAGAAAAGGAACATTTGGCGTAAATTGACAGGGGCATACAATGCTACTTTATTAGTGTTTACGATTCAAGACGTCTATAATCACCATTATAGACCTGACGCGAATTTACTCCACGCTCTCGTTAGAGGTTGTTCCAATTACACGGACCATATGTTTTTTGAAGTCGAAAACGATGGTATCTTTACTAGCTGGTGGTTCAGCCCCAACGCGAACAAATTTTGGTTTTCAAACCCATTTTGCATACAGGAGCGAAAAGAACGCAATAGAATAGAAAGCTACGAAATACAATACGATATGGCAGTTGATTATACCTTCAATGCTCTGGAGGATTTATGCTGGTTGAGACTATTTCGCTAACACAGAATCCTGGAAAAACCCCATGTCCAGTTTGCATTGCGGCTCATTTCTAAACACCTTTTCCAAGCTCGCGTTTTTGTCAGCGTAACCCAATTTTTTACGACTATTAACAACCCCCAAAACAATAGCTCGGTCCGAATGAGTAGATTTACAGCGTGGATAGTTCCTCCGCAAACCTTTTGTGAAATAGAGTGTCCGTACGGGCCCATACATCACGCTTCGGTGAAATGTGCGGCGCGTTATTGGTATTACGGGGGATATTGTTTTCACGAAGAAACGTTCTATAGACGTGTCTTAGACATGTGTTTTAAACTATGCTTGCTGCAAATCACGAGGATAAATAGACCGTGCCCTAAAGAAAAGACTCACTTTCGACAGTCCCTAGCTAGATGGTATTTAAAGAAAGCCATGTATATAGCGGGCGTAGCTCGCCTATATTGCAATACTACCTGGTGTTTAACATTATCAGACATTATGCAAGGACTAATCGACAGCGACGCGTTACCCTTTTTAGTAACGTTGATTTAAAATAATTGAATGGTCAAGCGACGGTGAAGATTTAAAACGGCCGGCGGATAAAGACAAACAGTGAGCTCAAGAATTACAATATCAAACTGGTCCTTAGTTTTGCTAATTACCCGAATTATATGTTTTTTAATATTAAGGATATTCTGTAGTATATTAGAATAGGGTTATAATTAACTTTGCGTAATTATATATAAGTTCCAGTTTAAATAGTACAGAGAGTAGTTGCGATAATACAATTGTGGTGAAATTTTTTTATTAGAAATTCTAATCCATCTTTGAAGCTCTTTTATTCTCCAAAAAAATGTAAGTAATATATTTGATATAAATATATTTGTATGTATTTCTTTTTAAAACTCTGGTGATAATTTAGGGCCAGCGTCGAGAGCTTTGTGGACGTTATTAAGAAGCAAGGCTCTGCCCTCATGCCCCGTAACGGGCATATTTATTGTCCACATTGCGAAGGGACATTAAAGGATATGCCCGACTATGGCCAATTAAATTACTATTGCACGACGCGCGACTGTAATTATTTTAGAAAATGCGTTCTCGTGCAATGTAAACAATATATCAGTTTTGCTACGCGTAGCGACCAGCGGCATCTGCTCGGCACACGGAACTTTTGTTCACTTTGCGGTGAATTTAAGTACCGTGTAAAAGACATATGCCCATGTTACGAGTGGTGATTGACAGGTAATTCTCAATTGGTACTATTATTCGTTTTAAAAAGTGTAAATTTTTGACTGAATGTTTCTGTATAATATTTAGGTTAAGTCTCAACACAAGGATGCTGTTGTTTTTATTTTTGATTAATTTAATATTTTTCTATGTTAATTTTTTTAGTTATTTAATATATTATTTTTTGTTAGTGATTAAAATATATTAGTTTTATAATAAATTATTTATAAAAATATGGCTTTATCATTTTAATTATTGTATTTTGACATGCAAATGTATACATTAAAAAAAGGTTCATATTGATTCAAGACGTATTAATTCTTATCTAAATTACCTTGATAACCTCAAAAAAAAAATAATCGCACTAAAGTTTACTTTAAAATAAGACAGATCTTAATGTCTGGGAGTTTTAAAAAACCTTTAATAATCTCTGAATAGCGGGAACAGGCAAGAGGTCTTTAAAAAACGGGTCTCGTACATAATCCCCCTGGACATAATCCCCCCGGACAAAATCCCCCTATTTTGGATTTGCCAAGACTTTTTCCCCCCGATTTTAGACGTGTTTGTACAAAATCCCCCCAGAGAAAACGTCCAGGACAAAATCCCCCAAAAGGAAAACTGTTCAACAAAATCCTACCGAAAGGATCATTTTATTGAAAATCCCCCAGATAATAGGCATTTAGAAGTAAAGGTAAACGGAAGCCCAAATCCAAAGATTATCTTTAATAATAATGCAAAAGTATAATTCACAAGAGTGAAAGGTATTGCAAACAATGTTCCTAAACCAAAAGAAGTAAACTACTGATTTTGTTTTAACTTAATTCCATAATTCCAATATTTTGGAAAAGGCGGCATTTTATGGTTAGTCAGCAATATTTTGGAAAAGGCGGAAATTTATGGTTAGTCAGCGATATTTTGGAAAAGGCGGAAATTTATGGTTAGTCAGCGATATTTTGGAAAAGGCGGAAATTTATGGTTAGTCAGCAGTATTTTGGAAAAGGAGGAAATTTATGGTTAGTCAGCGATATTTTGGAAAAGGCTGAAATTTAGGGTTAGTCAGCGATATTTTGGAAAAGGCGGAAATTTATGGTTAGTCGGCAATTCATACTATTTTCTCCATCATTGGTTCCGCTTTTCCTCGTAGGGGGAGTACTACTATTTTTACTACTATCCTACTAAAAAAATTTCCACTGTGGAAAACGACCTCTAAAATAGGAATGACCCCTGAAGGGTTCGTCTCCAAGGTAGGGATTTGGTTCCGTAAGCGGGGGATTTTGTCTCCAATTTGGGAGGGATTTTGTCTCCAGTTTGGGGGGATTTTGTCTGCAAATGGGGGGATTTTTTCTTATGCCCATTTGGACGGGGGGAAATTTTTGGGGGGATTATGTCCAGGGGGATTATGGGAGTCACCCTTAAAAAACCTGTTCTCAATTTTTAAAGAAATGTCTGGAAATTAGTTTAGCCTAAAGTGTTTAAGAAAGTATTTGATTAATAGCTGCCAACCTTTTGCTTATTAAATTTCAACCCGCTTAAAAATTTAAATTAACCAAAAATATTTAATAGAAATTATTATTGTGAAATAAAAAATGGTATAGTACGTTATAAAACGATCTTCCTTTGCTTAATTTTTTCCGATATCCCCCACCTTAAAACTATCGATTTTCAAAGAAAGACGCCATTATACAAGAGTAGTAATGCGATAAAATGTAGTGTCTTGTGTGATGATTTCATAAGCGGATAATATTACAGCCATTTATAAATACTGGACGACATAACACAGCGATACGTTAGCATTTTCACCCAGTACTTTAGAAGACGTTTTAAAAAAAAAATCTACAGTTTAAGCAACAAAATAAGCAATTAAAACAAGCCTAATGATTCTCTTTCGGGGAGAAACAACTTGCAACTACACTCCGAAACGAATTGCCTTCAATAATTTAAGCGAGGTCAACTTGTTCTAAATTATTTTGATGCTGGAAAAGTTAAATATTAACAATGGATTTCATTTAGGAAGCTTTTCACGCTTCAAAATTCGAATTCAGTTCACAATTGGTCAGTTATCTAGGGTAAAATTTAGGTAATATTTCAGGCCTTTTCACGCCAGCGAATGTTTGTAAATTTGTTCTTGATAAAATACGGTATATGTTAATGGAACCTTTATATTCAACAGGGATCGTTCGTTAAGGTGTTAAAAATTTAATAATAAATGCATGCATTTTTATAAAAAATTGAAAATCGGCATAGATTTTGCATGACTTTTTTTTCCTTCATTACATTTGCAAGTGTATTCCGAACTATCTTGAGACATAGAACAAAAAATATCCGTACATTCGCAACTAATATCCAGAACACAATGCGCGTTATTTTTTTGGCGCAAATTTCCATCCCCTCTCGCTTGAAAACATCCTCGCATTTTTCCGTTTTCACTTAAGACCAATCCCGGGTAACACTCGCATTTATAAGTACTGTTATTGGAAGATTTTGGGGGGTTGCAAACGGTTTTGATGTCGGAAAAAATTATCATTTCCCTCGAATTCGCATATATCGACGCACTACAAATCGGAATCAGGGATCAAACCAATGGAACATTGACAATAATACGTTGCGTTATTAGATTCATTACCGTGACATTCTGCATTAAGATTCTGACATTCAATATCCCCTCTTGCTTCGCCAATGTCAACGCAAATGCCAGCCTGACTATCATAGTGACCAGCTGAGCATTTGCAGTGAAATGTAGTATTTTCCTGACTCGATACGACGCATTCGGCTATAAGCTCTGAGCAGGTATTATCTCCAATAGTTTTACAAATATTTTGCATATTTGGGTATTATCCTCGAACAGTCCAGCATTACATTCGCAGTAATACGTTGAGTTATTAGTTTCATCAACACAGCATTCGGCTTTAAAATCCTGGCATTCACTGTCATCTTTCACTCGGTAAATATCACCGCAAATTTGGTGTTTCATCTTCGAATAGCCCGGCGGGCCATTCACAGTAATAGGTTGATGTATCAGTTTGATTAATACGGCATGGTGCTCTACGATTTTGACACTCACTTTCTCTAAAAAAAATTAAAAAATCCCCAGCGATCAATTACTGTGAATGGCCCGCCGGGCTATTCGAAGATGAAACACCAAATTTGCGGTGATATTTACCGAGTGAAAGATGACAGTGAATGCCAGGATTTTAAAGCCGAATGCTGTGTTGATGAAACTAATAACTCAACGTATTACTGCGAATGTAATGCTGGACTGTTCGAGGATAATACCCAAATATGCAAAATATTTGTAAAACTATTGGAGATAATACCTGCTCAGAGCTTATAGCCGAATGCGTCGTATCGAGTCAGGAAAATACTACATTTCACTGCAAATGCTCAGCTGGTCACTATGATAGTCAGGCTGGCATTTGCGTTGACATTGGCGAAGCAAGAGGGGATATTGAATGTCAGAATCTTAATGCAGAATGTCACGGTAATGAATCTAATAACGCAACGTATTATTGTCAATGTTCCATTGGTTTGATCCCTGATTCCGATTTGTAGTGCGTCGATATATGCGAATTCGAGGGAAATGATAATTTTTTCCGACATCAAAACCGTTTGCAACCCCCCAAAATCTTCCAATAACAGTACTTATAAATGCGAGTGTTACCCGGGATTGGTCTTAAGTGAAAACGGAAAAATGCGAGGATGTTTTCAAGCGAGAGGGGATGGAAATTTGCGCCAAAAAAATAACGCGCATTGTGTTCTGGATATTAGTTGCGAATGTACGGATATTTTTTGTTCTATGTCTCAAGATAGTTCGAATACACTTGCAAATGTAATGAAGGAAAAAAAAGTCATGCAAAATCTATGCCGATTTTCAATTTTTTATAAAAATGCATGCATTTATTATTAAATTTTTAACACCTTAACGAACGATCCCTGTTGAATATAAAGGTTCCATTAACATATACCGTATTTTATCAAGAACAAATTTACAAACATTCGCTGGCGTGAAAAGGCCTGAAATATTACCTAAATTTTACCCTAGATAACTGACCAATTGTGAACTGAATTCGAATTTTGAAGCGTGAAAAGCTTCCTAAATGAAATCCATTGTTAATATTTAACTTTTCCAGCATCAAAATAATTTAGAACAAGTTGACCTCGCTTAAATTATTGAAGGCAATTCGTTTCGGAGTGTAGTTGCAAGTTGTTTCTCCCCGAAAGAGAATCATTAGGCTTGTTTTAATTGCTTATTTTGTTGCTTAAACTGTAGATTTTTTTTTTAAAACGTCTTCTAAAGTACTGGGTGAAAATGCTAACGTATCGCTGTGTTATGTCGTCCAGTATTTATAAATGGCTGTAATATTATCCGCTTATGAAATCATCACACAAGACACTACATTTTATCGCATTACTACTCTTGTATAATGGCGTCTTTCTTTGAAAATCGATAGTTTTAAGGTGGGGGATATCGGAAAAAATTAAGCAAAGGAAGATCGTTTTATAACGTACTATACCATTTTTTATTTCACAATAATAATTTCTATTAAATATTTTGGGTTAATTTAAATTTTTAAGCGGGTTGAAATTTAATAAGCAAAAGGTTGGCAGCTATTAATCAAATACTTTCTTAAACACTTTAGGCTAAACTAATTTCCAGACATTTCTTTAAAAATTGAGAACAGGTTTTTTAAGGGTGACTCCCATAATCCCCCTGGACATAATCCCCCCAAAAATTTCCCCCCGTCCAAATGGGCATAAGAAAAAATCCCCCCATTTGCAGACAAAATCCCCCCAAACTGGAGACAAAATCCCTCCCAAATTGGAGACAAAATCCCCCGCTTACGGAACCAAATCCCTACCTTGGAGACGAACCCTTCAGGGGTCATTCCTATTTTAGAGGTCGTTTTCCACAGTGGAAATTTTTTTAGTAGGATAGTAGTAAAAATAGTAGTACTCCCCCTACGAGGAAAAGCGGAACCAATGATGGAGAAAATAGTATGAATTGCCGACTAACCATAAATTTCCGCCTTTTCCAAAATATCGCTGACTAACCCTAAATTTCAGCCTTTTCCAAAATATCGCTGACTAACCATAAATTTCCTCCTTTTCCAAAATACTGCTGACTAACCATAAATTTCCGCCTTTTCCAAAATATCGCTGACTAACCATAAATTTCCGCCTTTTCCAAAATATCGCTGACTAACCATAAATTTCCGCCTTTTCCAAAATATTGCTGACTAACCATAAAATGCCGCCTTTTCCAAAATATTGGAATTATGGAATTAAGTTAAAACAAAATCAGTAGTTTACTTCTTTTGGTTTAGAAACATTGTTTGCAATACCTTTCACTCTTGTGAATTATACTTTTGCATTATTATTAAAGATAATCTTTGGATTTGGGCTTCCGTTTACCTTTACTTCTAAATGCCTATTATCTGGGGGATTTTCAATAAAATGATCCTTTCGGTAGGATTTTGTTGAACAGTTTTCCTTTTGGGGGATTTTGTCCTGGACGTTTTCTCTGGGGGGATTTTGTACAAACACGTCTAAAATCGGGGGGAAAAAGTCTTGGCAAATCCAAAATAGGGGGATTTTGTCCGGGGGGATTATGTCCAGGGGGATTATGTACGAGACCCGTTTTTTAAAGACCTCTTGCCTGTTCCCGCTATTCAGAGATTATTAAAGGTTTTTTAAAACTCCCAGACATTAAGATCTGTCTTATTTTAAAGTAAACTTTAGTGCGATTATTTTTTTTTTGAGGTTATCAAGGTAATTTAGATAAGAATTAATACGTCTTGAATCAATATGAACCTTTTTTTAATGTATACATTTGCATGTCAAAATACAATAATTAAAATGATAAAGCCATATTTTTATAAATAATTTATTATAAAACTAATATATTTTAATCACTAACAAAAAATAATATATTAAATAACTAAAAAAATAACATAGAAAAATATTATATTAATCAAAAATAAAAACAACAGCATCCTTGTGTTGAGACTTAACCTAAATATTATACAGAAACATTCAGTCAAAAATTTACACTTTTTAAAACGAATAATAGTACCAATTGAGAATTACCTGTCAATCACCACTCGTAACATGGGCATATGTCTTTTACACGGTACTTAAATTCACCGCAAAGTGAACAAAAGTTCCGTGTGCCGAGCAGATGCCGCTGGTCGCTACGCGTAGCAAAACTGATATATTGTTTACATTGCACGAGAACGCATTTTCTAAAATAATTACAGTCGCGCGTCGTGCAATAGTAATTTAATTGGCCATAGTCGGGCATATCCTTTAATGTCCCTTCGCAATGTGGACAATAAATATGCCCGTTACGGGGCATGAGGGCAGAGCCTTGCTTCTTAATAACGTCCACAAAGCTCTCGACGCTGGCCCTAAATTATCACCAGAGTTTTAAAAAGAAATACATACAAATATATTTATATCAAATATATTACTTACATTTTTTTGGAGAATAAAAGAGCTTCAAAGATGGATTAGAATTTCTAATAAAAAAATTTCACCACAATTGTATTATCGCAACTACTCTCTGTACTATTTAAACTGGAACTTATATATAATTACGCAAAGTTAATTATAACCCTATTCTAATATACTACAGAATATCCTTAATATTAAAAAACATATAATTCGGGTAATTAGCAAAACTAAGGACCAGTTTGATATTGTAATTCTTGAGCTCACTGTTTGTCTTTATCCGCCGGCCGTTTTAAATCTTCACCGTCGCTTGACCATTCAATTATTTTAAATCAACGTTACTAAAAAGGGTAACGCGTCGCTGTCGATTAGTCCTTGCATAATGTCTGATAATGTTAAACACCAGGTGGTATTGCAATATAGGCGAGCTACGCCCGCTATATACATGGCTTTCTTTAAATACCATCTAGCTAGGGACTGTCGAAAGTGAGTCTTTTCTTTAGGGCACGGTCTATTTATCCTCGTGAGTTGCAGCAAGCATAGTTTAAAACACATGTCTAAGACACGTCTATAGAACGTTTCTTCGTGAAAACAATATCCCCCGTAATACCAATAACGCGCCGCACATTTCACCGAAGCGTGATGTATGGGCCCGTACGGACACTCTATTTCACAAAAGGTTTGCGGAGGAACTATCCACGCTGTA
This sequence comes from Phalangium opilio, assembly GCA_019434445.1. Lineage (NCBI taxonomy): Eukaryota > Metazoa > Arthropoda > Arachnida > Opiliones > Phalangiidae > Phalangium > Phalangium opilio. Next base: position 228,298 of record JAEQBA010004607.1, on the reverse strand, counting down.
AATCTACTCATTCGGACCGAGCTATTGTTTTGGGTGTTGTTAATAGTCGTAAAAAATTGGGTTACGCTGACAAAAACGCGAGCTTGGAAAAGGTGTTTAGAAATGAGCCGCAATGCAAACTGGACATGGGGTTTTTCCAGGATTCTGTGTTAGCGAAATAGTCTCAACCAGCATAAATCCTCCAGAGCATTGAAGGTATAATCAACTGCCATATCGTATTGTATTTCGTAGCTTTCTATTCTATTGCGTTCTTTTCGCTCCTGTATGCAAAATGGGTTTGAATACCAAAATTTGTTCGCGTTGGGGCTGAACCACCAGCTAGTAAAGATACCATCGTTTTCGACTTTAAAAAACATATGGTCCGTGTAATTGGAACAACCTCTAACGAGAGCGTGGAGTAAATTCGCGTCAGGTCTATAATGGTGATTATAGACGTCTTGAATCGTAAACACTAATAAAGTAGCATTGTATGCCCCTGTCAATTTACGCCAAATGTTCCTTTTCTGCGCGTCCGTTAAAGTATTTTTATCCCAAACATCTCTAAATAAATCATCCCAAGTAAAATCCTTTAAATCAGGATTGTCATAGAGCTTGCTATTCACCCTCCATATCATAGAACGACCGCAAGGAATTAAACTAGACATTACTTACAAGTGTTTAAGAGCTTGTAAAGCGACAGAAAGCGTCTAGAAAATTTTCGAATGAAGAAATCCGACCCGCTTCCAATAAAATCTTTTCCTCAAAACAAGGAAGGTTTTAAGTCGTCATCCTTGAAACATCTACGTGAATAGTTAATTAAACCCGACCCGTTTCCAATAAAATATTTTCATCAAAACAAGGAAAGTTTTAAGTCGTCAACCTTGAAACATCTACGTGATATTCTAGTATATAAGAGTCGTGTTTTAAAGAGAGAGTTACCATGTAACTTTAACCCATTCTTAGGTCTTTTGTAACGAGGTAAACGCGTACGGAAATATTTCACTCCTCCCTCTCAAGGTTATTTGCGAGTCTTTCGCCGCTAAGAGAGAGAGAGAGAGAGAGAGAGAAAGTAAATTACGCGGAAAAAACTGGCTTTTTGTAGGGGGAAAAAAGAAAATCAAGGTGAGTACAAGACTAGACGTAAAAAAAGGGTGGGGTGACCTAATTTTTTGCCGGTATATATACTGGTTTTTTAAATGTTAACAATTTAAACTCTTTGAAACCCTGAATGCGTCTCTCTCTTTACAATCGGTGAGTAACGGGGTAGAATCTCTTATTTTTAGCGCGCAAGTTAAGGAAATATATTTTGACTTAGCAATATATATTTGTGAAAAGAATTTCTTGAATATTCAAGATGAATTCGACGGCCGCGCATTACGATCTTGTTGACTGTACTTTAACGCCATTGTTAACCCGTAAAAAGCGATAAAGAGGGGCTCGTCACTCCTAAAATTATGGATTCGCAGCCAAATGTTTTCTATATCAAAAGTTTTCAAAAAAACAGGGATTATTTGATGGCAAAGTTTCGAATCATGACTCGGTATGACTTGGTACGTACCAGAATTTAGCTAATTTCTTCTTTTTGTTGCAGCCCGCATTTTGAGGATTATTAATATTTTGTCAAGATGCGGCTCGGATTTTTTTCTCCGGGAATTACGCGGGCCCCCCAATGGGTTATCATTTACCTTTAATCTATGAGTTTCAATAGGCAAGGAAGCGAGTTTCTTGCCACATAATGAGGTTTTTCTGTAAAAGCTTTACAGGAAATCTTTTTATATGCGACAAAAAACCCGCTTGTTTACTTGTCGAGATTCATAAACCAGGGAGCCCAATGAGGGTTCTTTGGTGGTTCTCGTAAAGTAATTAAGGAATGCTAAAATTACTATTTACGGGGGGATCCTGCTCTGCCTTACGCATTCTTGATGCAGATTAAATGTTTTGAGTTTTCGGAATGTGGAGCAGGATCTTCCCTTAAAGATCGTACTAATTGGCTAATATTTGAGTTTCGCCTGACAAAAGGATGAAAATATTAGTTTCCCCGTCCTATTTGTCGTTGTTAAAGCTAAATAAATGTATAAAGATTTATTCTGTATCTAGTTTAAAACTCTAGTCTCGTTAAAATTGGTAAAACGCTTCCGGAAATATCTGTTACTGAAGCCGGGAAGAATGACCTTCTTTTTTTAGAATCTCTTTTTTTTGCCCCCTGGCTATATTGAGACGAATAAAACTCGCGCAAATCCAAATTTCTCTCTCTCTTAATGGCTAAATGGAAAATTTAGGTATTTAGGAATGAATTCTTTTGTATAAATATATGGATACTTTAAGACTAACGCCTTTGTTTGGCTACTCATTTGTTTATTTTGTATTAAATTTGTGTACAAGACGTAAGAGTAAATATCTTTTGTCTTTTAAAATGTGTGTCTGTTTTTTCATTAACTTTGGAATTAGAAGGAAACAAAGTTGATTTGTTTCAAAATCAAGTTTTTTTTTGCCGGCGAATAATAAAAGGCCATAAATTGCTGGCGGGAAAATTTAAACAGCGACGGTCTGTACGTGTTCGAGTTAAGGCAAACGTAGTTAAATTGGTTACCCGTATTAATGGCGTAGTCAGGGTAAATAGTCCAATCTACGTAAAACAGTAACACCCTGTATACAAATCCAGGTTAATCCGCGCTTGTTTATTTGTCCAGCGGGATTCGAACCCGCTGCCTTTTCGTTTACCGCATGAGAAAACATTACTGTTCGTCAACTAACCACTGACAACGTTTATTTTCGCTAAACCAACGAGGACACCCTAGTTAAAACATCATCCTTGGAACATCTACATGGTTAAGTAATCAAACGGTAGCAGGTACATAAGTAATCCACCAATTATTAGTCCAATCAAAGGGGGGTAAATCTATACTTGGACGAAACTTGGTTGGACCAGACATAATTGGGTTTGTTTTGACTAGTTCGGAAACCCTTCAATGGGTGACATCTATTTAAAGTATAGTTTAAGGCATAAAATAATAGGGTGAAAGGCAGGGATTGAACTTGTTTCGGGTTTTTTTTTCTTGGGCTACAACCTCTACATCGATAAGCCTAGACTGATACGGGCTAGTTTTGATTTGTTCAATGGGTAAATTTTCTTAATAGTTACTAAAATAGCCCGCTGGAAGCCATGGCTCGTATAATTATATAATTAATATATTTTAGTTTTGGTTTGAGTCTGAGTCTGGAGGATGACGTCATAGTCACCCAGGTTGAAAGCACCCTCTACGACTAGGGCTGGTCCGGACTTGTTTTAATTGATTATATGGGTAAATTACCTTATTAGTTACTAAAATAATCCGCTAGAAGGAGGGGCTGGTTGTAAGTTATTTAAATTTGGTACCCTTTACTAGTAGGGCTGGTTCGAACTTGTTCATGACCATTGAACGGGTCACAGCTATTAATGGTTACTAAAATAGTCCGCTAGAAGGCGGGGCTGGAGAGAAGTTTTTTAAATATGGCGCCAATAATTTCATATTAGTTTGAGTTGGAAGGATGACGTCATGGATGCCCAGGTTGAAAGCAGCTTTACAAGTAGGGCTGGTAGTCCGAGCTTGTTTGGAGGGTTATTAAATAGGTCATTTCCCCTTAATAACACGCTGGAAGGTAGGACTGGAGGTAAGCTTTTTTAAAGTCCGGGCTGGTTTGGGTTTATTAAAGGGGTACCGCCCATTACTAGCACCCTAGAAGGCAGGGTAAGATTGGGGGATGACGCCAAGGTTGAATATAGCTTGTTTTTGTTTTGATTAAGAAGATGACGTCATGGGTGTTGAAAATAACACAAGGTTGGAACTCGTGGTAGTCTGGAGCTATTAAAAGGGGGTAAAACCCCCTTAATAGCCTGGTGGAAGGCAGGGTAAGTCAGGTAGGATTTTTTTTATGGCCCAATCTTTGGTTGGAGGGTTAATCCGGGCTTGTTTGGGGAAAAATGGGTTAAACACCCCCGTTAATATTCATCGACGGCGATATAGCATGGTGGAAGGCAGGGAATGTCAGGTAAGATTTTCTCATACAATAACGTAATCTTTGGTCTTAAATTTAAACGGGGATCTTGCAAAAAGAACTACACCCTCCGAGGGTTAAGCCGAGCTTGTTTTGGGGGAAAAATGGGTAAAACCCCTCTAAAGAGTCATAGCATGCTGGAAGGTAGGGTTGGTCAGGTAGGAGTTTAGCTTAATCTTTGTTTGGAAGTTTGGTGGATGATGTTCTGGCCGCCATCTTGGGGTGGCGGCCATCTTGGAATTAACTCTTTACGAAATCGAGCCCATTACTAGCAGGCCAGCGATGAATATAGTTTAAGTTTTGGTTTGAGTTAAGAAGATGACGTCATGGGGTTTGAAAATAGCCTGTAAGAGCTCGGGCCAGTCCGGACTTGTCTGAAAACTTTGGTTTGAAACCAATCTAGGGTTGGAAGTTTGGTTGGAGTTGGTTGGATGGCGGCCATCTTGGGGTGGCAGCCATCTTGGATCCATGCGTATCTGTATAGTCCCTAGATTGAAAAATAACACGCCCGAGCTCGGGCCAGTCCGGACTTGTCTGGGAAGTTTGGTTTGAGTTGGGTAGTGGCGGCCATCTTGGGGTGGCGGCCATCTTGGATCCATGCGTATCTGTATAGTCCCTAGATTGAAAAATAACACGCCCGAGCTCGGGCCAGTCCGGACTTGTCTGGGAAGTTTGGTTTGAGTTGGGTAGTGGCGGCCATCTTGGGGTGGCGGCCATCTTGGATCCATGCGTATCTGTATAGTCCCTAGATTGAAAAATAACACGCCCGAGCTCGGGCCAGTCCGGACTTGTCTGGGAAGTTTGGTTTGAGTTGGGTAGTGGCGGCCATCTTGGGGTGGCGGCCATCTTGGATCCATGCGTATCTGTATAGCTATCACTACTTATATATATATATATGAATCAGAAATGAAATATTTTCAAATGTATACTATATTTATTCTGAACTATTATGGCAAAAGAAATATTTTGCCCCGTTACCAAAACCACGACATTAAATCATTTATAAACATCTATAGAAATATGAAATTTTGTTTTTTTTTTCAAGAAAAACGTGTTAAAATTATATACCCTCGTTAATCAGATTTTGCAAAAAAAAGTAATTCAGATTGAAGAATTTACATTAAATTATATCTTAAAATTGTAGCAAATCTTTGTATAAACAATTTTCAAGATAACAAAATATAGATTAATTTTCCTTCTAAATGTTCTGTTATTAAACACTTCAATTTAAATAATTTCAATGAAATATCTTTTCAAACTGACACCGCAACCAGGGCAAATGGAATATTTTACCCCATTAACAAAACCACGAAATCAAATAATTTATAAGCTTGAGTCGATATATGAAATAGATTGTTATTTTTAAAACAAAAACAAATTAAAGTTATATAACCTTGTTAAACATAATTTCTAAAAATTAATATTATGAAAAGATTAAGAATGCTAACAATAGGTGCATACATTAAGTTCACTTTACATTGTTAAGAAAGTTTTCCTTGAACTTATAATTTCTGGTTTCAATTTATGAAATAAACCTGTAGCTGAAAAGATATTTGTAGTCTGGAAAACTGTTTTCAAGTTACACACAATGAACTAAAAATGGCGCACGTTTGAATATAATGCACAGCAAAATTGCGCTTAGAATGAAAGCCAAAATTCGTGCAAGTCCATTTTACATAACGGGCCATCAACTAAAAACTTCAACCCTAAATTGAAAACAGTAATTTCAAGAGCAAAATGTTATACAACATTTTTCACTGGAAATCGCCCAGAGAACCCACAATTCTTCAGTTCAAATACCAATTTCGAAGGCCATAAATAATAACTAACGACATTGTTTTTTTTAAATAATTTTCGTAATAACTGATGATATTGTTGGTTTTTTAAATTAAACTTTAAAATAAATAATGACCTTAGTTTAATTTTTTATAATTAAATTTTATAATAATGATATTATTTGTTTCTTTGCTTGTTTTTAGTTTGATAATGATTAACGACATTAGTGGTTTTTTTTCAATAATTTTCATAATAAATAATGATATGTGGGGGCTTTTATTTTTAAATTTCATAATAAATAATGACAGCGGTTTTTATTATTACTTAACAAATAACGATAATAGATAGTTTCACACATGGAGGATTCATACCATTTTCACCAGGAAGCCTAAATATCTGGAGGACAAAGGCAGACAGGTTTTTGTCCGCCAGATAATCCGGCCTCCTGGTGTAAATGGTATGAATCTTCCATGTGTGAAAACTTTCTATACCGGGTTTTTTTGTAAGTTCTACAAATATTAGTGGGGAATTTTCTTAAAATTTCCTAAATATGAAATAATGCGGTTTTTTTTAATTTCATAATAATGATATTGGTGGTTTTTTTTTATTTCATAGTAAATGATACAAGTGAGGGTCTTTTTTGTACTAGGGCCATCAAATATAAATTTATGGTCTTATAGGAAACTTTACACCCATTTTCTTGCTAAATGGTAAATAAATTTAAATTTCATCGACACATTTATCGACACTGACTAAATAGTGTTATCTGTCCCGCCATATATGCATAAGTAAATATATTTGTATCATAGAGTCGCTTTTACAAATAAAATTTCTTGTCCTGGAATATTTATTAAACAATGAATTTTAATTATCAGACACAAAAAATTTTGGTTATTAATTAGTCTTGGGAAGCGCAGAATACGTTGTTATTTTCTAGAATTTTGCTACGAAACTTTGTTTTGGAACTCGTACGAATTTCAAGTTATTTTGACCAATTCTATCTTCCCTTCCATGTATGGCCTGAATGTATGCAAATAAAATACCTGTTCTTCTAGTTCCTTTGAGTGACGTTGTCCAATGTCCCGTAAAAGTTGTTCGTCTAAGTTCATAACTGTATCTTCATCACTGGATGGAATGTCGTACTGGTTGTAGTACAACAAGGAGCTTAATTGACTTCGAGGAACAGTTAACCGACTTAGAGCAGCGTCTACGCTCATTTGATTATCGGGGACGCACTTTTGACTTTCGGGAACGATCATTTGACTAAGGGAGTCACTTTTTTGACTTGCACGACCGCTTTTACGACTGAGGGAGTCACTTTTCCGACCGAGGGAGTCACTTTTCCGACCGAGGGAGTCACTTTTCCGACCGAGGGAGTCATTTTTCCGACCGAGGGAGTCATTTTTCCGACCGAGGGAGTCATTTTTCCGACCGAGGGAGTCATTTTTTCGACCGAGGGAGTCATTTTTTCGACCGAGGGAGTCATTTTTTCGACCGAGGGAGTCATTTTTTCGACGGAGGGGAGTCATTTTTTCGACCGAGGGGAGTCATTTTTTCGACCGAGGGAGTCATTTTTTCGACCGAGGGAGTCATTTTTCCGACCGAGGGAGTCATTTTTCCGACCGAGGGAGTCATTTTTTCGACCGAGGGAGTCATTTTTTCGACCGAGGGAGTCATTTTTTCGACCGAGGGAGTCATTTTTGAGACTTTCGGAGTCATTTTTTGGACTTTCGGAGTCATTTTTTGGACTTTCGGAACCGTTTATTGGACTTTCGGAACCAACTTTTGGATATTGAGAACCGTTTTTTGGACTTTCGGAACCATTTTTTGGACTTTCGGAGTCATTTTTTGGACTTTCGGAGTCATTTTTTGGACTTTCGGAGTCATTTTTTGGACTTTTGGAGTCATTTTTTGGACTTTCGGAGTCATTTTTTGGACTTTCGGAACCGTTTATTGGACTTTCGGAACCGTTTTTTGGACTTTCGGAACCGTTTTTTGGACTTTCGGAGTCATTTTTGGGACTTTCGGAGTCATTTTGTAAACCAGTTCCTTGAATTGAAGAAGCAGATGAGAGACCAGTTCCTTGTCTATAAGAAGCACAATGTTCACGGTGAGAAATAGAATTTTCACGTTCGTTGCCTTCTAGAGTTACGACAGTTATATTTTGACACCCTGGACCAGAAGATGTAACATAACGTGTATATGGTAGTTCACGACCTCCTCTACTTTTAGAAACCTCATTCGGACAACTATATTTAGTTTGAGAAAGAAGAGATGGAAGTACAATACTCCTTTTAAATACGATTGAGTAATAACGAATACCATAAATTGTTAATGGGGCAAGATATTGTATTAAGAGGTAGAAATATATGTGGTCAACATAAATAGCACTGTCATAGACAGTTTACACCCACAGAGAATTCATACCATTTACACCAGGAGGCCGAGCTACCTGGAGGACAGAAAGCCGTCTGCTTTTGCGCTCTTGATATCCTGACCTTCTAGTGTAAATAGTTTGAATCCTCCATGAGTGTAAGCTATGTATGACTCAATAGGAGTCGGGCAACCCTGACCTAAACTGACAAAGACAGAAGCCAAAAGTTCTCGTGTTTCCGTTCAATGCCAATAAAAATATTGGGCAAATCTAACTAACACTTTAAAACTACATGCCTTAATATGAAAGCCATAACTGAATGAAACTGGGATTCTCGACTGTAATTCTGATTCTTGACTCCGGCACTTGGTGAATTCGGTATTTTATAGTAACTTTGCCCTCCAGTACTAGACTCAAACTCCGGTTCTTGGCAGTAAATCTGATGATTGAGCGTAACTCCTTGACAGTTAAGGAGAACTACAGAAATGATGGCTGAAATGAAATGTTTGAATTATATCATTTGCACAATCGTCCTCTTAAAAGTATAAATAATAACATTCAAATTTCTTTATATTGACGCAACAAAAATAAGAAAAAAACGTAATAGAAAGAATAACAATTGGTAACAAAAGGGTAGCAGTTAGATTGACTTACTCCACAAGTCAATTTTAGTTAGTTGAGGTAAATATACTAGTCTCAAAACACTGGCTGTTGAACTTGGCCAGCTCGACCCTTCCAAAGAACCAAGTGGATGTGGCATCATGGCGACGACTTGAAGCATAGGCCTCGGACTTTCAAAAATCTATTGTAATCTAACTTCTTGTTCATTCAAGGAAGAAATTAACACTTAAATATCGTTTATAAATATTTAAACTTTTAACTTTTACGATTATATTTAAAACTATCATTCACAGATTGCAAAAGTTTAATCTCAAAATACATCGCACATGATCGCACATCCACACTCACCAAGAACCGACAGAAAAATGGGAATTAGATTGGGAGAAGGAAAATGACACAAACTTCGGGCATATCACACTCGATCTGCGCTCACGGACGCTGCGCTACTCGCGCTATAGTAGCACCAGCAGCTAGCGTCGTGATGCGCGTGATCGAGTTAGCTATGCGACAAACCATAGGGTATCATCTGCAGGGCCGGAAATAAGATAAACTTATTATAGGACATGTGTCCAGTGAAGCCCAATTTGACTGGATAAATTATATGACATTATCCACTGGAGTGTGAAAATAGTGTGGCATTTTCAAAAGTACGCAAAATTCGTTGGTCAAAATGTCCAGTGACCTTCTTAGTTTTTAACATAATTATGGGACATTTTAAAATTTTATTGGACAATATCCAGTGTCCTAGGCTTATTTCTGGCCCTGATCATCTGCACCATGGGCAAAGTACCCCTAGCAGGGCTGTAAATAAAGCATGACCCAAGGCATTTGACTAATGAATACTTAAGGGGCCATCAATTAAATTCTGCAATCCTAACTTGAAAACAGTGGGCTCAACAGAAAAATGTCATACAGTATTTTTCACTTGAAAACGCCCAGAGCACCCATAATTCTTCAGTTCAAATACCAATTTCGAGGGCCATCAGGGTTGGGACGAAGTTTTTATATTGAAAATCCCTCACTTTTCCAGTTTATCCCTGACCATTTTCACAACTTCATCACACCTGTCTCGTATTTAGCATTGCTCCAAGCATCTTTTGATATACCAAACGAAATCCCTGACATATCCCTGACTTTTTAGGAAAAACCTTTAAATCCCTGACTTGTTCCTTTAATTTTCATATCCCTGACTTATCCAGGTTCCGTACGAACCCTAAAATAATAGCTAACGACACTACTGTTTTTTTTTAATAATTTCCGTAAAAACTAATGATTATAGTTTGTTTTTTTATTAAACTTCAAAATAATAAATTACAGTACTTTGTTTTTTTTAATTAAATTTCATAATAAGGATATGATTTGTTTCTTTGTTTTAAGTTTCATATGAAATAATGATATTAGTGGGGGGGGGGTTCAATAATTGTCATAATAGATAATGGTATGTGGGAGCTTTTATTTTTTAATTTTATAATAACTAATGAAATTTTAGGAGGGTACTTAATTTTATAATAATGATCATATTTGCTTTTTCTTAAGCTACATAACAAAAAATAATACTGTTTTTTTTTTCAAATTTCACAACAAATAATAGTGGGGTATTCTTTTTAAAATATAATAATGCAATTAGTGCGGTTTCTTTTTTAATTTCGTAATAATGATATTAGTTGTTTTATTTTTTAATTTCAGAAGTTATAGTTTTTTTAATTTCGTCTGTGATAATAGTTTTCGTTTTTCATTTTTAATCTCATAATAATGTTAATAAGCGAGGTTTTTTTAAATTTCATATTAAATGCTAAAGTGGGGTTTTTAAAGTTTCACAATTATGATAATGGTGGTTTTTTATTACACAATAAATGATGTGGGGGTTTTTTTGTACTATGGCCATTAAATATAAATTGATGGTCTTATGGGGAAAATTTACACCCATTTAAATAAAGTTTCTCCATTTTATAATTCAGCAAAATAAATAAAGTTTCTCCATTTTATAATTCAGCAAAATAAATAAAGTTTCTCCATTTTATAATTCAGCAAAATAAATAAAGTTTCCCCATTATAAATAATTACACAAAACAAATAAATAGGCCTGTGCGAGTACCCGGTACCCGAAAATTACCCGGTCGGGTATCGGGTCGGGTGAACAAAGCCATGAGTCTAGAGAAAAACGAACTGATGTAAAACAAGTGATACTACAGCTAGATAGAAATTCAAGGTAGAAATTTTTGCGTTAAATTTTATTCCCAACGCTACGAAATTGCAAGTTATTATCAATGAGTAAACGTAAAGGGAATATGGATGTATATGATGAACTTTCTGAAGATGATTCTGAAGACATGGAATTGGAAGAGAGTTCGGAGGCAGATGAGGGTGAAAGTAGCGTTTCAAAACCCAAAAGACATAAGAGTAAAATTTGGCAACACTTTCATCAATCCGGTGACGATTGCATCTACAATATTTGCGATGTGAAACTTAAAATCAAGGCTGGAAACACGTCTAGCATGTGGAATAACATTCGGGCAAAGCATGAAGACTCTTACAAGAAACTTCAATTGGAAGTGGAGAAGTTTAAGGCCGCAACCAAGCAACCAACGTTAGAGGAGGCGTTTAAGAGAACTACCATATTTTCAAAATCACACCCAAGGGCTATAGAAATAACTAATGCTATTGGCCGAATGATTGCCATGGATTTTCAACCATATTCAATTGTTGAAGACAAAGGTTTTTCCTAATGATGCCGCGAATATTGATTTTGCCGAATACCGAATACCGAATATTCGGCCATGCTCTCGGCCGAATCACCGAATATTCGGGGGTGAGATATGTGCAACTCGCGCGAAACCGGTTATGAGCTGTAACCCGTTCCGCGAAATACGTACATCCCCGCACGAACCGCAATGGGACAGGTCTCATCATGGAAGAAGAAGGGTATGGAATGGTGAGGTGAATAGGCAGACGGCTACGCGAAATGTAGGGTCACGTGGGAAAACTCTCCTCTCGGCACTAGCTGTAACGCGATTACTGCTCTGCGCAATATTGGCGCGTAAGCAGAGAGAGGGATACACTGTTTAGACATGGAAGAACTCGCGTAGTTCTTCCATGGTTTAGATCCGCTCTCTACCGCCTCTGCTACAGCGCGCCTGCGCGGAAGCTTTCAACGTTGGTGATATACTCGGGAAGGAGGGAATGAAAAGGGGGAAGTAACGATTTTTCAACGTGCTCTCTTTAACACTATAGGACCCGTCTATAGCGTTTTTAGGTTTTTGGTTCATTTGCGAGTAGATCGTGTCACTATATGCTTTCTTTTATTCATCACAACTTACCACTGGTAGATTTTAAATATTAAAGTAAAAATTGTTATTGAAATAAATAATTTTTTAGTAATTTTTCCGTTTTTTTCCTTCATGATTGGAGATTCGGTATTCGGCCGAATATTACGAAATATTCGGCCGAATACCGAATACGAAAAAAATGGCCGAATAGGCCGAATACCGAATAGTAACCGAATATTCGTGGCATCACTAGAACTTTTTCCAATCTTCTTCACATTTTAGAACCAAGGTTCCATATACCTTCGCGCACAACATTTTCCCGTTCAGTCATTCCTCAGCTTTATGAGAAGATGCTGAAAGAATTGAAAACAGAAGTTGACGAAATCTTCAAGCCTGAGGCTGTGGAAAGCATTTCATTTACGACGGATTTCTGGAAATCGCGATCAAACCATAATTTTCTGAGCCTAACGACGCACTTCGTGACCAAAGACTTTGACCCCGTCATTCGTACTTTCGCTTGCATGCCTTACGAGGAGGACCACACTTCAGCTAACATAAGACTTGCTCTGAAGAACCTAATTGCAAAATTCATTCCTGACAGCCACCTTTCAGGAGAGATTCCAATATACATTGCAACAGACAATGCTGCAAACATGGTGAAGGCCATAAGAGATGAACCGACATGGAACCATGTTTCCTGTTTTTGTCACACGCTACAACTCTGCGTTGAAGATGGAATAAATAACTTTAAAGTCAACAAACTACAATTAAGTGCTATTTTGGCCAAATACAGGGGAATTGTAGCGTTACACGACTTTCCTTAGATATGGACAATATAGAAATTATATCCCCTTCTGAATGGAAAGTCCTTAAAGGCCTTATGGATGTCTTAGAGCCATTCGAAGTTGCAACAGCAGATCTATCAGCTGATGACTATCCAACAATGTCAATGGTATTCCTAGCCTTACACTACATCTCACAAGAAATGATTAAACTTGCAACTAATCGAAAATATGAATGCCAAGACATAGCAAATTTATACCTGAAGAATTTAAAAGCACGTTTTCCTGACTACAGAAGCAACAAGATTTACTTAATCGCTATGGTTGTGGATCTCCGTTTTAAAGATGTGCTCCTTTTCAAAGAAGAAAAAAAACGAGTCAAAGGACTTTTAAAAACCGAAATTAGCAAATTTCAAATCGACCATAGCATAGAAACCGCGAATGACAAAGCAGAGCCTGTAGCAGATATTTTTAATGTTTAGTGAAATGAAAATTAATCAAAACTGGCCATATTTCAAGTTGAATTATTGTGATATTTTCAAGGCTCAGAGAAATGACAATTCATCAAAAATGAACGTGTTTCAAGTGTGAATAAATGTGATATTTTTTATTATATAGCAAATTCCTTAAGATTAAAGAAACAAAGCGTAAAATTAAAATTTTCAATTATTATTAACAGTAATTTTAGTCAAATGTTTATTTCAAGTGATATTTTCAAATATTTCAACAATTTCCAAAAATTTAAACAAAACTTGGTTTTAAAGGAAAGATTTGAATTTGTATTCCTTAATTAAAATTCCTGATAAAAAATATTCTTTTATTTTTCGCAAACATCAAGTCCCACTTTCCGATAAGATGTTTCAGCATTCTGTGAGGTTTTAGTGCATCCCTTGATCAGCAATGCTCTTCGAGAACTTTGATAGTTTAAGCTGGTCAGTTTTCCGGCAGCGACATATTTCATTTGACTGAAGAGGGTTTCCACAGCTGATCCGTTAATTCTAACTGGGTACAAATATTTAGTTGGGTGTCTTGTTGTAAAATCCATAACATAGTCGATAAATCCATATATTGTTATTCTTAGGAGTTCAAAAGTGTGCCAAGCCAAAAACCTTTTATTGTTGGTCATTTTCTTTTCATCCAAACTTCTTTCTGTTGCCCAATTTTCAAAATATTTCAATCCTTTTAACATGGATTCCACTGGGGCAGAGCTTACATTTGGTAACTGGTTTTTGGGACAGTAAACCTTCTTCAAATATGTCATGACATGCTTGTAAATAATCAAAGCAAGCCATGACAGATGGTTTATCTAAAGGCTGATCTTCAAACATGGGATTCGCATAGTTCAAAAGTTCTCCTAAAACTTCTGTTTTCTGCATTATTCTAGCAGGGGTAACATTCAGTTTAGTCCAAGGGTCCCGGTCTATGTAAGACTGGTTCAGACCCTTGACTTGAACAAGTTCGTGTGAGTCTCTCCTATGATCTTCTCTTTTTTCATATCCATTATTTGTTTCCATCCAAAACGTACCCCATGGATTGTAAAATCCCTTGTGCCATCATCTTGGGACTGATGGAGGCCATTGATCATATTTTTTAACCATCCAATACATATATTCTTCTGATCCTGGTAAATTCCAATTAGGAATTCTTGTAGAAAATTTGAAATTGTAGGATCCATCATCGTTAATAAAATGTTCAATTGCTTTATTAATGCCCAAGCTTTTTCTTAAAACAGCCATGTTTAAGTGATAGATATTAGCTTCGCATTAGACGTTTATTTTGGTTTCCCAACTTTTAATGAAACAATTTATTTTTACCTCTCCGTGTGACGAAGTCCAGGAGAGGTTCTGTAACATCCGGCAGTGAATCCTATGGCGAATGATGCCATGGGGGTAGGAACCGCAGGCTCAGGTCCGAAGAACTTCGCCTCAGCCCCCCTTTTGGCATACATATCAGCCCTCTCATTGCCCAGGTATCCGCAGTGCCCTGGCACCCACAGCAATTGAACCTTGTTGCGGGCAACCAAAGAACCCAGCAGATCCAGATAGCTGAGAACCAGTCTAGAATCGACAAGGCACTGATTTAGCGCCTTGAGGGCGGCCTGACTATCCGAATAAATCTGAATCGTCCGTCCGCGGTAGTTTTTCTTGTTGCAGAAATCCGCACATAAACAAATGGCCATGATTTCCGCTTGGAAAACACTGGCA
This sequence comes from Phalangium opilio, assembly GCA_019434445.1. NCBI lineage: Eukaryota > Metazoa > Arthropoda > Arachnida > Opiliones > Phalangiidae > Phalangium > Phalangium opilio. The sequence continues at coordinate 213,261 of JAEQBA010004607.1, read as the reverse complement.
AAGTTGCCAAGGCTCTCGTAAAAACTAAACTTCTTGGTCAGGCAGTAGACCCGGCACCAACTCCAGAGTCCGTCTTAGAGCCGTCCGTGAACCAAACGGACTCCCCCCAGTTCCAAGGACTGGGGTAGTCTCCCAAACAGCGCGACTGGGAAAGTGCACGCTGAAGGGCTTGTCGAAGTGGTATGAAATAACAGACTTATCTGAGACCATCACAAGTGATGGCTCAGAACTGCTGAACTCACTGAAAAGCTTGGTGTGACTGAAGTCCCATTGCTTGGGCTTCCACCAGCCGAGGTTGTTGAGCCTACAGGCTCCCATAATAGCTTCTTCCTCAATAAAGAGGTGAAGGGGAAGCATATTAAAAAGGATTTCCAGAGAAGCTGTGGGGGCTGTCCTCATGGACCCCGTGATACCGATGCACGCCAGCCTTTGAAGCTTGCGTAGTTCATCTTGGGCTGTCTTAAGGCGAACCCTGGGCCACCAGACAAGAGCTCCATAGGAGACCACTGGGCTGATGATCCTAGTATAAATCCAGTTTACAGCGCCAGGGCTTAAGCCCCAGGACTTGCTGACTGAACTCCTTAAACGCCAAAATGGAATTTTGGCCTTCTTGATGCTCAGATCAAGATGGGTAGTGACCTGTTGGTCCAGCAAGCCCATCGTGAGTACCGCAACGCCCGCTCTGCCCTAACCAAGGCTCAACGTAAAACTAAGAGGCGGACTGAACGGCACTTGGAGTCTCTGATTGCGTCAAATTCAAAGGCCTTCTTTGCCCACGTGAATAGCAAACGTAAGTGTAAATTCACCATCTCGGAACTGGAGCGCGCTTCCGGAGGCCTTACTACCCACCCAGGCGAAATTGCTGATATCTTCAACCATCACTTCGCTAGTGTTGCCTCGAACTCGCCTCCCAGCCGCCCGCCCCGTTGCCCACCTGCCATTACCGGTTGTACGCTGGAGCTGTTCGCCTGCACGGACCTTGAAGTGTTTCGTCAATTAACGCTACTGCAACCCTCCAAATCGGCAGGTCCCGATGGCTTTCACCCCTACCTCCTTCGCGCTCTCGCTCCGACCCTGTGCGGGCCGCTGTCAGCCTTCTTTAACGTTAGTTTCGCTCTGGGCATCGTGCCGCTAGCCTGGCGTCTGGCCAACGTCACCCCAATATACAAGAAGGGCGGTCGCTCCAAGGCTTCTAAATACCGACCCATTAGCCTAACTAGCGTGGCGTGCAAACTCTGCGAGCGTCTCGTCAAAACCCTCGTCGATGCCCACCTTGCCACCACGGCCTTCCTGCATCCCTCCCAACATGACTTTCGCACCCGCCGCTCTTGTGAATCCAACCTGCTGGAAGCTACTCACTCGTGGGTCACGTGGCTCGACGATGGAGGTTCGGTTGATGTCACTTACCTAGACCTGTCCAAAGCGTTCGACACCATCCCCACGCTAGGCATATCTGAGGGCCTCGAACGCGCCGATATCTCCGGTTCGGCCCTACGTTGGCTGACCTCGTTCGTGTCCGACCGCAGGCAGAGTGTCGTCCTTCATGGTCATACTTCGGCGCCTTTACCCCTACATAGTGGGGTCCCGCAGGGCTCCGTATTGGGACCGCTCCTATTCGGCGTATTCATCAACTCTCTTCCCGCCCTAGTTCAGGACTCGCAGATCTTGTTATTTGCTGATGACTGTAAACTATCCCGACGAATCACCGACCCCTCCGACAGCCTCGCCCTCCAGGCTGACTTGGACGCTGTCCTCGCTTGGGCAACTTCTTACGGCCTCAACTTCAACGCCGGGAAGTGCGAAGTCTTACACCTCGGGTCGCGTAATCCGCGTCACCAGTATCGAATTGAAGGGGCTGCTCTTCCACCTACAGCGTGTGCTGCCGACCTCGGCACCCTTGTCGACGACGCCCTCCTATTTCGCGACCGCACCTCCAAAATAGTCGGCCGCATGAATTCCATCTCGGGGCTGGTCCGCCGCAATTTTTATTTTCGGTCCCCCAGGTTCATGCGCACCATCTACAATTCGCTGCTTCTCCCGTCCGTCGATTTCGCGTCCATCATATGGTCTCCTCCGCAGGCGGGGCCACGCGCTTCGCTAGTCAAGGCCCACAATCGGTTCACGAAGCTAACCAAGGGTTGTGAACGTCTCCTCCCTGCCCAACGCGACTCTAGGCTTAGTGTCTTGCCGCCCACCCTCCGCCACCGGGTAAATGACCTGGTGTACGTGTTCGACTTGTTTCGGGGGGGGGGGTCATCGATGCCCCGGTCGAGAAGTACTTCGCCCTTAACTCTGCGTCGCGCACTCGCGGTCATCGGCTGAAGCTCCGTAAGCCACGTGCCCGCACCCGCCACCGCCAAAACCACTTAACGTCCCGCGTTGTGACCGATTGGAACGCGCTACCTCCCGCCCTCATCGATTCTGCTGGTCGCAAGTCGTTTCGGTCCGCTGTATCGTCCTGGCTCTCCTCGGTCCCTTAAGTCTCGCGCCCGTGGTTACCTCGGGGTTTTTTGTGTCTATTTTTGCTATGATTTATTTTTGTTCTTGCTATGATTTGTCGTTATTTTTGATATGACTTGTTTTTATTTTTGCTCCGATTTGTTTTTATTTTTGCTATGATTTGTTTTTATTTTTGCTATGCTTTGTTTTTATTAATTTATTACTCTCTTTTTTTCTTTAGTTCCTTTGTACGTGTTCTGTTTGTAATTTTGTACCTACTCCCGTATTGTATCTTGCCTCTTGTGTCCTGGAGGGGGGTCGTACCCAAGCCCTGGTGGCTTCACGACCCTATCCCTCGAGCCTTGTTAAATAAATTTAGAGTATCTATAAAACATTTAACCGCTGATATGGCTGGAGGAATTGAAGCCACAGAAGTAACGACCAAGCCTGGTGACGCTGATTTGGATGCTTTATCACCCTCCTCAATGGCCAGTTTCTTCATTGGAGAAGCTTCCTCATTGGCGATAGTATCTTTATCTACCAAAAGCTTGCGCTTTCTCCGGATTGAACTAGCCGAAAAAGCATTGATATCATCCCATTTATTAGAAGGGACTACAAATCCAAATATTTCAGTTTGCGTTTCTACGCCAGCAAAAGTTTTTCTTAATCTGTTTTGAACACCACTCCCAAACTCTAAATTTTTATTCCTGTTGACTATTTTGTCCTTCCCGAGGTCTAAAGGGTTCGGTTCACTTTCACGATCAATTAAGCTAGATTCCCACTCGACCGAAAAAACCCGGCGGAAATCACACAGCCAACGGTAGAAATTTTAACTTACGCCGGCGTCCGGCGGTAGACCGTTCACTACGACTGAATTTTCAGTTTGGCGGTAGATATTTTTGGGTCACGTGATAGATTTGAGTTGTTTCCACAACATCTATTTCACACTCTGAATTGCTATCTTTGTACCCTTGTCGCTTAGATCGTAAAATACGGGATATTTTCTAACCTCCTCAGTAAAGTCTTCCTTATTAACATCTTATCTCTTTTTACTTTCGTAAGTTTAATTTTTCTTTCTTGGTGATATGTTTCCAATAAGCCTTGGTCAATCACAAAAAAATGGCGGCTATCAATCGATCTCGCGTGTGCGTGCGCTCTTGAAATTTATGACGTTGGCAGTGGGATAATTTCATTGGCTGAGACACCGGCGTAACGCCGAACACGACCGAAAAAATAGAACACAACTTACGCTCGACAGAACGGTAATTCCGTCGGACTCGGCGTAAAGATTTTTCGGTCGAACCCCTTTCTGCGGGGTTTCCGTCGTGTTTTCCGCCGAGTGGGAATCAAGCTTTAAGCACTGAATTCGAATTTCTTTAACAGCTCTTAAGTCTTTAAACGTTATATATGCATTGTACTGAGTAGATTGAGTTTTACATTTCGGCCGAATTTTCTTACCCGACATTTTGAAAGATGTTAAATTCACTCTTAAATCTTGATAACAATGAAGTACGAACTTGGTATTAAGAGTTAAACACAGTTGAAACCAGACTTTATGGTGAAAAAATTGAAAATTAGGCAAACAAAGCTAAGCCTAGGATTCGAAACGAAGCGCTTCATCCTACAGCCGCTTCCAAAGACCCAAATAATAAAGCAGACGATTTTTCTTGAGCTTGAAAAAGATTCTACAGGCGTCGCTGACGTCGAGGTACTACTCTTCCAAAAAAAAATCAATATCTGTTTCCCCTTATTTGATTGGCTAGCTTATATAGGGGGTAAGGGGGTAGATAGCGAAGATGCTAGTTTTCAAGAAACCTATGGTAGAAGGTACGAAAAAGCGTTTGAGACAGACACTTTTTAAACTATAGGCTCTTGATAATAATAAGCTAGATCTCTTGGAAAACTCGGTATTATCATGTATCTATTGTGTAGTAATTATCACTTCCGATTTTCACGCGGAATGTCCAAGGTTCGAACACTGGAAAAAACACGTTTTGACCATCGTGATTAGACATAATAATAAGTTTCCTCTCTTCGAAAACTCAGAACAACCAAGTATCTATGGTGTAGTTGTTATTACGTCCGCTTTATACGCGGAAGGTCCCAGGTTCGAGCCCTGGTAGATACATGTTTTGACCATCGTAATTGGACATAATAATAAGCTAGATCTCTTGGAAAACTCAGTATTATCACGTATCTATTGTGTAGTAACATAAGTGAATAATTAACTATAAGTTGGACAAGCTAATTGCTCTTGCGTTAACGGCAATGTGCTCTTGTAGATTTTGTACTTGTAGAAAAAATGTATACTCTGACACTTGTTGGTAGAAATATAAATCACTAAAGTCAGCTGACACATTCGTCTGTTAAAGCTGGGAGATCTCGCCTTCTAGGCAATTTTAGTTATTTAATGGTCGATATTATTAAAGTGCATTAAGTAATTTAGGGATTTAAACCTAGGTTCTTAAACCTAAAGGATTGTTCTCCAAAAACTATCTTTGAAACTGAAAAATTATATATTCAATAATTAATCAATATATGCTTAGTTATTCCACAAACTTAACAGTCAAAGGCTTAACGTGCAGTGAGAGAGTATATTAAGGTTAATAGTTCTGTTTCAACCTTACGAAATTAAAAATCAGGACCCGCTGTGCTGGGCCTGATTTTAATAGTTTTAGGTGAAATAAACATTTACAAAACATGGTGAGTCTTGTTATATATTGCTTAATTGGTATGTCATTAAAAAAGCTCTAATTTCTAGGCAAGAAATGTAGCAACGCAATGCAATTTAATCTTGCAAGAGCAAGTTAAACAACAGAGGGAACAACAAAAAGCTACACGTTTAATAGCTAAACAAGTTAAAAGTACATCATCCTTAAAAGACGCTGCATGCCAGTGTTTTTTCCCACCTCAAACAATTGCACAAACTCCAACCCAAAAATCAGTTGATGAACTTAGTAATCGACGGAAATCAAACAAATCAATAGCTATTCAATGCTTTATACCGTCGTCAAGAAATCTGATTTTGGAAAATAAACCAGTTCCAGTTACTGTTCGTGATCAGGAGATTCAAACAAGTACTGAAGATGTTTGTGATGTTTCGTTGCCACATTCAGATTTGAAATCCAGATCAAAGTTTTTGAGATTAGCGGAGAAACATTTGCTTGAATTAAAAGATGAATTACATCTTAGTTATGAGGTTAGAATTTGTATTCTAAATAAAATGTCAGTATTGAGTGACATGAAAGGGAATTTTATTATTTTCAGGTTAAAGATGACTATGGTGGAAAGCAGCTTCTTCTCATCACCAGGTTAGCTGCGACTGGAATTCTGGGAGTTGGATTAGAGCCAATTTGCTTAATAGTTAGCGAAACTGGAGAGACTAACCTGCACACTTTGTTTAGAAATGTTGAACATTTTACTTTTTTAATGAATGACAACAATTTAGACTCGGGTCTTTTCATCGCAGTACTAAAAATAATATCGACTAAGAGTGGGAACATATTTTGCTCTGGAATAACTGTTACAAAGCTTACCAGTGATCAACCCACTCTTTCATCAGTGCAGAAATTGGAAACCCCATTTTTGCGATATCAATCCCACAAATGTATGGTCTATTACACACCAGATAAACCGACGAAGCAGTGTTTTAAGGAAGTGTAAGGACGGCACTTATATTACTAATTTGTTAGCCAAGTCAAAGAAGAGAAAAAGTCAAGAGACGCCTACAAGATATATAAAAGACAAAGAATCAGCAGCAATTTTGGTTTAAAAAATCTTTCTCGAACCAGTAAAAACGTTAGGCTTCAAAGGTTGAGACAAGCAAGAAGTAGTCTGAGTCGCAAAATGAAGAAGTTAGAAAGTAGATTAAAGGCGAAAGAAATTGACCCTGGAGAGTCCCAGGCTACAGAAATGGAAGAAATGTTGACGGTGATAAATGAAAGCTGCCAAGGAGAGATTGATTCCCTTTTGAATGACACAAAACTATCTCAAAAGAATAAACTGCTTTAATAGCGAGTTTGGGAAAAAGATTCTCAGGCTAAGGTAGAAAAGGACAAGAAAATATTTTTAGGCGACCAGTCAAAATGCGAAACAGGGAGAAAAAAACCGATGGAGTGCAATAACATTGAGAATAGCTTTAGCTGTTTTTAGCTGTAGTCCAGCTGCATACAATGCTCTGAAGAATTTTCATATTTTAGAGCTTCCTTGGGAGAACACATTAAAAAGAAAATCGCAAAAGTTAAGCTTAAGACCAGGAATTATTGAAGAATATTTACTGATGGAGGAGAAAAAGTACCGTTCCTATCAAGATGAAAAGGAGCAAAAAGGTGAAAGAAAACCACAAAGACAAGGTGGTCTTAATTTTGAGGAGGTCAAGGAAATTGATAAATACATATGGAACTCGAAATCTATCGAATTTAAAGGGTTTGCCATGGAAAAAGGTGATTATAACGATTAAAAAGTAAAGAACATACCCCAGCTGCTACTCAGTATATTCTCCAGTTCATATGGAGATATTTAAAACAAACTCACTATCGATATATTCAGGGCCAAACGCATACTTTTCAACAGCATCATTTTCTAGCTTGTTAAGCAAAGCTTCATAGAGCTCAAATTCCTCAGTCGCAATATCGTCTGGTGTGGATATTTGTCCATCATCTGAATTTTCTTGGGCTTTCTTAACCTCTTCAATACAAAATTCATTAACCGGTCGGCTTATGAAGTTAAAAATCTTTTCAGAATCATCTAAATTTACGTTCATAGAAGAATTCTTAATCAGCTCATGATAAAGGCGGTCTTTCATAGAGTTATCCTTTTTGAAGAAGTCTAATTTGAATGATATCAGCTGTCCAAATGAAATTATTGGCTTTGCTTTTCGGGGTTGTGTAGTTGTTGGGTCTACTTGATTCATTTAAGAGGCTGGAACGCTTGGTTTTGTCACCGTAAAACTGCTTTTTAGTTTCATGGATTGTTCAATAAAATTATTAATAAGTTCTTCAGAAAAAAATTCATTTTGGCATTTAATAGCTAAATATTCCGAATGGGATGTCATTCTGATCGAGTTTAAGTAAGGTCTTAATGTATAAAATTATAGTCAAAATAATAGTAAAAACTAAGATATATAATAAAATAAATAGAAAAAATGAGCCGAGGCTTACGAACTTACGTCGCCGCCGAGCCATAAAATCTCCTCCACCAGCCTCCACGGTCACGGCTTTGCGCATGCTCTGATTGCTCCCTCACGCGAGTTTCCTCAAAACATGTTTCAAACAATGCATTTCGCGGCATCCCTGATCTAGTTCCAGAATCAGTCGCTGATTGTCGCTTCTACTGGCGGTCTTTTTGGCTTAAGCAAATTGCTGTTAACATAGAGTTAATGAGTTCTGCCTAACTTCTAGGGAGATAATTAGTTATTCACTTACGTTACTAATTAAATAGACTGTGTGGAGTCTGAAAAAATAGTTAAAAATTATTTGGCCGCCGCAAGTTGGTCAAAAAATATTTTGAAAATTTGAAAATCCATGCACTCACCGCCATCCGCTTAACGCATTCGGCACTCAATCTTGCAAAAATAAGCCGGGGAAATGTAAAAGATTTACGTGCTCGCGCCGTAGTTATAGCTATGGAAGTTTTCAAACTTAGGGAAACCCTTCATTTCTATGTTTTGGGAATTCGATAATTGATAACGGCAAATTTTGGTAAATGCCGTCAAATTATTTTTGAATTTGATAAATTTGAAGGACAATATTTTGGAAAAGGTGTCAAATTATTCGGGAATTTGATAAGTGTGAAGGACGATATTTTGGAAAAGGTGTGTAATTATTCATGAATTTGATGAATGATATTTTGGATAATTGTTCACAGGGGATGGACTCATAATTTGAAAGTAATGCACTGAAATTTAAAAACGGTAAGCATTAATTTGTGGCTCTTAGCGTTACCCAAGAAACACCACTTGGAGGTGGCCACACGTCTTTTCTTATGGGGATTTTTTTTATGGCAGGCCTCCTTATCCTACTGCCCATATCCACTGCCCTAAATGAATGCTTCATATCCAAATATTTGATCATCTCGATAAAAACTAAGTAGAGAGTTAAAAAAAAAGGTTACTGAATTCGAGAACCAATATACCTAGTAGCACCATACAAACATCTAAAAGCCCAGATTGAATCTAGTAGGAATAAAACCGCCCACAATTTTCCGATTTTTTCACATAAACGAAAACCTCCGGTACCATACGTTTGTCTTCCCTAGAATAATCTCTCCAGCGTATTAAACGCAAGGCATTATACTCGGATATGTCATTCAATATGCTAGAACCTGCATTCGTTTCACTTACGTGCATTCGTCAAAAAATGCACAAACAATATGGTCCGGAACGCTACTAAAAAAAGTCACATCCCCTTTTTTTAATAAGCGTCTCATGGCCGTAACACGATTGTTCTTGAAAGCCATAATTTTACAAACTCAGGGTAGTTCACCGTTATTCAATAGTATAATAGTAAAATATTTCTTTTAGTGGCTTAAAGAAGATTTCATAAAGTATTTAGATGACTGGGAGAAAGACGTTGCGAGTAGGCCGGGAGATTTTTCAAAAACAGATAGGAGTAGGATGCTACTGAGCGCAACTACCATTGAAGGTCTACGAATGACTGGTTTGTAAGAAAAGCTCCTGATCCTGTAATTAATGTAATTCATTTTAATTTGACAATTATAGCCCTTTCAACAGTAGAAATTGTGAAATACCTTCTCAAGAAAGGGGCCAAGTTCGTTTTGACCCAACATCTAAATCAAGACCCGTTGGAGCAGTGTTTCGGAAGACAGCGATGTTCTGGTGGTCGGAACAGCAATCCCTCTATTGCTCTTTTTGATAAGCTAAAAGCCTTATCGAGACTGGTTATAGAAGCAGTTAAAGGAAATACAACTATTTCGGAGAAAATGGTCATGTAAACTTTTTAATGACTTCAAATCTATCACAATTTAGGAGTAACTTCGAAGTTAATCCCACTCGGTGTTGAAATGTTACTTTCAGGAATGTGAATAGTAGGGATTTCTGTAAGTTTTAGTTGATCCGGAGTTTTATTTCTTGTACTGGTGGCCGTTTTAGGAGTTTTCAACCTCTTTTTTACGTCAGTGTGAGTCTTCATAGTTTTTCTTTTTGGCGTGATGATATTCTCAGAATCTTTGCTCTTATCCATCAGACTTTTTCGTAGTGCTTTTTTCGCTCGTAGAGCCTCTTTCGTGTTATACTGGTATTCTTCTAACATATCCCACAGCAAACACTTACCTCTAGTGTTCAAAAATATGTCTAAAAGGGTCAAAAGCCATTTCTTATTATCCTTTTCGCTGTATATTGCTTGCCATCTCGCAGTGATTTCTTCATCTTGCATAATATGGCGTATAGCTTTAGCCTTTAAGTCTTGACGTCGAATTTTTCTCACGTCTGTGTTATATATGAGGTCCGATATGCTTTTAATGAGTTTGATGAGGTTATAAAAACTATCGGTAATCAATACCTGTCCACCCCTTGATAATTTCCTGGTCCACGATTCCGTTTCATCTTCGAAATCCAAATTGTTGGGCACTTCATCCTTAACCATTGCTTTGGCAAGCTCTGGAGGACACTTCCTTTTGATCAGGGAAAATGCGGTGAAACCAGCAACATATCTACACAGAGAGAAAAATGGTCTGTCAATTGTACAGAAGTTTTCTGGAAGCAGGTGATGCCAACAAAATCTTGTTAAATTTACCGAAAATGTAGGCCTTTGATAAAAACGATAGAATTTCCGCAAAAATTACAAGGTTTGAATTTTGTGTAATTTACCGAGAAAAAGTGGTGTATTCTACAAGCTTATAGTAGTTGTAACAACTTATTTTCTGTTAAAAGTTCAGAACAGGTTTGATAAATACTACAACATTCGTCTTTTGTTACTGACTTTAAGTTGTAAAAATTACAGATTAGTAGTTGTTAATAGTCCAGTTAATTGTATAATATAAGTTTTATGGCTGCAAAATTTACATATGAAAATCTGTAAATATTACAGAAACGGTACTGTAAATCTTGCAAAATAGTTGTAATTTGTACAATATTCAATTTTTTGACCCCTTTATGCTTGTGGAAAAAATTCAGAAAATAAGTTGTAATTTTTACAACATTCTGGTTTTTGACCCCTTTATTCTGCTGCAAAAATTTCAGAAAAAATGGAATAATTGCAATATTTTATTTATTTGGTACTGCAAAATCTACAGAAAGAAAATTGCAAAATTTCCAAGTTAATTGCTTTTACATATTTGTATTTCAAAAAAACCTTTCCAAATCAAAATCTTTTTTCTTATCGTCAAAAAGACCAATTTTTCAAGGGTCACAAATATTAGAGCCATCCTAAAAAAACATTTATTTTATAAGATTATTCAAATAGGTCTACGTAATAGGTATTTGTATTTCTTAACTATATAATAGTTCTTTTCTAGACACCCACCCTCCTATTCTGACATTGAAAGTTTTTACGAAATTTGTGAAAGAGATATATCCTACTTTATTAAATTTACCTAGCCTGACAAAGAAATATATATCAAGACCAGTTAGTGTGGACAAACTGCTAAGTTCTTCAATAAGATTTTAATTTTGCATAATCAAATTCGGAAACTTTGTTAATGAAATTCAGAACCTTCGAATTTACAAGATCTTTACCGTTTTTGGGATTGATTTTAACGATACACCTTTCATAAAAATTGTACTTTAATTTATTACAAAAAAATAACGGACAGAAAAATTACCTTTGAAAAATTCCAGAGTTGCTGAGCATTTGTCGGGGTACTCAATATTAAAAAGGAAAAACATTCCAAAAAAATGGACAGTGCGTTTACGATTTCTGCTCCTTCAAAATGATCATTCACAATTTTTCCGTCCACAGACAGTAAAAAGTGATGAGCATTTGACATGCAGTCTCCTTCAAAAAGAGTATTTACTACCTGGCTAACAAAAAATTTTTACAAAAAAAGCCTTACCGTTAATATTTCTAGATGTATCGTGGCACCACTTAATTCAAAAAGAAGAGGCCACTTTTCTTTAAAATCTGAAGTTTCCATTCCTTCGCTCAAATGCTTCCTTTGCAGATGGAAACATTGTTTTATCTTTTCTTTTATTAAAAAGTCGTCCGGTTTTGCTTCCAATGACAAGGACACAAGTTCCTCTTGCAAAAGTTTTTGCTCTTCCAAATCTTTTTCGTTGATTTCCACAGCGGTTATAGGGAGTCTAGCCTTTTTTGTTGGCTTGGAGGAATTCGCTGCTCTCTTAACCCGGGGCATAGCATTTTGCGTTTGTCGTGATAGATTATCAAGTCTACCATTTAGCTTATCAACTAAGCCACTATAGCCGCAGACTATTTGTTCACCATCAATTTCATCTCTGACAGCGTTTGGAAATGTTTTAACAAATTTTTCAGCAATAAGGCGCATATCACTTCTCCTTGGACGACTGGAGACTTTCAAAGCGTCGTCGAGTATTGCTCTAACTACTACTCTTAGAGTTTTATGGTCCAGCTTTGTGTTCTTTTTCAGTCTGTCTTGAGTCTTTTTTTAAATATGTTTAGAGAAATTTTATATTTCTCTACCCAGCTCTCGTTGCGCAGATAAACAGTGCTCTGATCCACCTTAACAAATGATACAAAATTGTAAATTAGTTCAGATGCGCAAGAGATAGCACAAAAGATTTTTTCAACAAAGGTACTATAAATAGTGTAAGAAGTAAATTACATTAAAGAGCGTCGTTCTATAGTAAGTCGCGGTACTTTTGAAATTGTATTTTAAAATTGAGAAATATGGACACTATTATATGCATGTATAGGGTAGTTTTACCTGAGTAATTTCCATAGTTGGATCCAAAGCTCCTGTGCTCGTCCCTGTCGCATCAAAAGAGGAACTGCTGGACAAAGTTGATGATGGACTAGGTGTGGAAGTTCTTCGCCCTGAAGCATGTTCATCTGTCATTTCTAAATTCCATCAAGCGCTATTAATGAAGTGTATATAGGATTGTAGTTACGTTTCGAAGTTCGAACCTTTAAGAGACGCTGCGTCCAGTTGCGATTTAGCATGAATAATAAGTTTTCGTGCTTGAATAGGTTTCAAGAAATCGCACTTCAGCATTGTTTCATCCACAAGACTCATATCATTTGAACTTTCAACTCCAAGTTCGAACAAAAACGAAACTATTTTATTTACCTGGTCTTGTGGTGCCGATGGAAAAGCACCCAAAACTAATTTTTTTAGAGCTAGTTCCGAGTTTGGTCTCGGTGATATTTCCAGATCGGGTGTATCTGATAAATCCATCTGTAACGAAGCATAAAACTTAACAAAACATACAGATTTTTCCAAAAATACTGTTAGTTCTATTTGCCATTTTCAGTCGAAAATGTTCTAGAACACAGCCAAAAGGGGCACCGTTTTCAAGTTGTGACTAGAATGTATTTCAAATGACACTTAAATTTTTGTAAAACATTTTAACCAAATTTCAATTAAATTGAATAGCTTGGTTTTGGACGGCACTCGTTTAAAATAAACTCTACCATCAAATAAAAGTTAAAATTAGCGCAATCTCACTTTACGAAGGAGTTTATTTTAATCGCGAGCAGCCCAAAATCGAGATGGCCCATTTTACCCCACAGTAGTTTAGTTCTACCACCCTCCTTGGAAATCCATCCAGTGATTGACAGATATTTTTAGAGAGAAGGAATAAATTTATATAAATTTAACCATAGTAAAAATTCATTGCGTTGGGTTTTTACCATTAACATTTAATCAGTGTTCGCCTACAGCTTCGCTTCACAATTGTTCCCGATTATATATCGATTTAGGTGGCTCACAAATATTCATGCTATATATATTTTACTTTGATTTTAAGCTTTCGAGGAACATTTGGGCTTTATTGGTACAAGACTAAGTGCTTGGATCTTTTAACTTTCTATATTTTTAGCAAAAAGCATGCTTTAGAGTAAGGAACTGCTTCCCAGACAGTGTGTACGATTGTAATGGATAAAAATCGCGTAAACATGAAATGCTAATTATCTTTGATTTGATGTAGTTCAACACTTTGTACGCATGAATATTGCTATTGTACTCTGACGAGTACAGATTAATCATACAATACAAATTGCTTTGTTTTTCTAAAACCATAGTTTCAATGCGACCAAAAACAACCTCATCTTCTGAAATATCAACCACAATGAATTGTCCTTTTTCATAGGTAGTTCCTTTATAATCTAATTTTCCTATTAACAGTGTTTCTTCGGACTTTATTTGGTTTCTTTTGATTTCATTTCTGATCTCATCATCAAACATTGTCAAATTTAAAATTGTTGACCTATTATATTGTATGTTCGGAGGAAATGGTGAACCTGATGTTAGATAAGCTTGTTGGAATTGATGTTTTTCACTTAGTGTTTTCGTTATATTTATGAAATTTTTGGTATTTTTCGCGTATTTCTTGTAAACTTCATGCTTACTCTCAAAACGTAATGTCCATAGTCGAATTAGGGGTCCAAAGTGTAATGTTAGTTCCGGATAGTGCTCAAACAAGATATGGTGTTTAGCTTTGAGTCTGTAATCTGGAAACGATGTCAACAAGTCTGTTTTATATACATGAAGTTGGCTCATTAGTATGGCAACACCATCTTTTGAAATTGAGGGGGTGGTTACGAGTTCAATAATTTTCTTCAGTTGAATATGAAGCTTCCATACACAGTCTTGAAAGTTTGGAACTTTATCTTTGATAATAAGAGAAAGAAGTCTTAACAAGCACCATACTTGAGACGCACTACCACTAAGTTTCTTAGTATTTGCTTTTGCATGGCATGGTCTATTACCAGCATCACTTCCTCGATATGGAAACTTATCAATAAGCCAGTTGAAATAATTCCATGAAAACCATTTCTGCCGCACTCAATATGATAAAAATAGATGGAGGTCATAAGCTACAACTCCTTCGAATAAATCATGTGCTAGGCAAGGGGCCAGTCCAGGAGAGCTTACGTGAAAATGCTACAACGCGTTGAAAGGGGAATTAAATTTCAAGCCATTGCTTTCTTTTAAGTCGTTATTCTTTAGTACTTCAACATCCTTTTCATAAGATGTTATTGTTCTCTTGGGAATTGATTTAAATTCTCTTATTTGGTCGGCAGTCACGTCGCAAAAACGACAAATATGACCACTTGAAAATGCTTTCTGGAAGCCTCCAATCTCATGATTTCCTAGATGATTTCCTAGATTATCTCCCAGGAGGGCTATGACGTATACCTTAAAATTTTCGCCATTTTTTAAAGTAATCCCCTCTTGTTCTAGATTTTTCAGATCATTAACTATTTTTTGGAAGCTCTTTATTACTCCAAATTTTTGAACATTCTTATCCATGATAAGCGAAATTAACTGTATGTGGTCAACTGTTGAACGTAGTTCTGGGGGGATATTTACGAGCGTGTTATAAACTCCCAATATTTTGTGTAGACCTTTTGCTGCTCCTAGTGGGTTTACTGTTTCAAAGGCGTCTTGAAAAATTAGAAGTTGTATCGAGTTCATGTTTTCTAAAAAGGGCTTCATAAATATCTTGCCATCACTTATATCGCTCAGCCACTGGTTTTTGCCAAATCTATAAGTAGGTTTTGGAAATTATAGAATTTTTCGCACATTTGTATTCGACAAGAGCGCTGTGAGCGACTCCCTAATAGGAACACAGGGTGACCACAATTCCTATATTTTATAATTTTTCCTATTTTTTCGATACCTCCCTATAAGTTCCTATAATTTAGACAATTTTCCTATATTTTCCTATTTTTCGAAATCTTTTCACATTTTGCGCGCGCTCACTGTTGTTTTTAGTAGATGTCACTCAAAAATTTTGAAGTGTGACAGACATGAATGCAGTTTTACATTTCTGCCACCAAGGATTAATAATACAAGCTAACGTTTAGCTTGTATTAGTAATCCATGCTGCCAGCCTGCCACCATGGAGCTATTAGCTGCAATGTAAAGGGCCGTCCACACTGAGCTATTTCGCGTCGCTTTGCATTGCTTTGCTCGGTTTTGCGTTCGTAACGCTATCCATATTGGCAGCAAAAACATTTTTCTTCGCGTTGCGCGTCGAACGCTGCAGGGCGCGAAGGAATAGACTAGTAGCGAAAAACTTTTGCGTCACGGTTAGCAAGCACCAAGTGACAACCAATCAGAGGAAAGGAATATTAAACGAGACAGGAAAGCCAACCTGTAGACTAGTTCAGGCATTTAAAATGTCGAATTGTCTTGAGATTTCCGATTTTGAAGGATATTTAATTACTCTGGAAAGAGACAATCCAAGGCTCTCTGAAATTTGAGGTGCACTTTTCAAGAAGAGAAGTGACCAATGGCAATAACTCGAATTGAATGGGATACAGGCGCATATATTTCAGGAATAGAGTATCGTGTTTGATTTCATAGGCCAAGTGCACTTTTGGGATCCAATTATGAAAATCTCCATCAATAAATCTATCCTGAAAACATCTCAAACCCAAATACTCCGTTTATATTTCCTACGTCGTCTCCTAGTTAAAATTAATGCTCCACTAGCCAATTTTACCAACCTACATGCGTTATCATCCGCCATGTTTGCTATGACGTACCAATCGCGCTTTGTATTGGTTGCATTCAGTCGGGACAGCGAAGCAAATTGTTCGCGTTGCACTGAATCGCGGCCCGCTTGTCGGAGGCAACGCGAAATGGCGTGTGGTAAAGCGAAGCTCAGTGTGGACGGCCCCTAAGGCACTTTTCAGGAAACATAATTCTCACTACGATAAAATTACTCCATGAAAAATGTATGGGGAAACGGGAAAAAATAGAGTTAAAAAAATCTTGTCGTCTGCTTCAGATGGTGGTTTTAGTTTAGTCAGGGCCAGATTATAGGGGAGGCCGAGGGGCACTGGCTCTCGAGCACAAGGGTTGTTGGGGCGCATTGAGTTCCCCATCCAACCATACTAAAAACTTGGGGATCGAGTAAAAATTTGCCGAGTAATTGAGAAAAATGTTCAAAAACATACACTCCATAGGAATAGCATTACACCCAACTTTGGAGGCTCATAACTCTGTTTCTACTAGAGATACGGGGATGTCTTTTGAGTATATTATAGTCCAATTTGTCCCCCATCCAACTATACTAAAAAATAAGGGCTACGACAAACAGGGACCGAGTAATTAAGCAAGCCTTAGCAACATTTGCTGTTCCTTTTTTTTCCTGACTTAAGCGGGCGCACAATATCTCGGCCCCCGGGTGCCATTTCGATGAGGTATCTGGCTAACGAATTTTATTTTATCTTTTTAAATTGAATTGTTTATTAGTGTTTCAGTTTGTTTTGAAAATCCTGTCTTATTAATTCCAAATCACTTGAAACCTATATTTTCCTATTTTTTCAATGGCAAATATCCTATATTTTCCTATTTTTTCAATGGCAAATATCCTATATTTTCCTATTTTTTTAATGAAACATCTCCTATATTTTCCTATAAATCAATTGAAAATTTCCTATTTTCCTATATTTTTTTCAAGGCTTTGTTGTGGTCACCCTGGGAACATAATGGAAAAACGTTTGCACTCCGCCAAGGTAACCCAATAACACTGAAACTGGTGCAACAAAATTCAGATGATTTTTAAAATATTCATGCCGACGATGAATTGAAGAAAACATTTCATTCGTTTTTGTAGCAAGATTGATACTAGGCAGTTTTTTGATAACATCAGATATAGTGTCATCTTCAATCCCTGACGACTTCATGATAAGACTTAGATTTTCAACAAAGAATTTACTCTCCATTGCATTTAGACTATCCATTTCTTCTGAAATAAACTGAATGGTTGAGCTTGGAACGAATTTCATTGCTTGAAGTTTGAGATAAAATAATCCAACATTTTTGGCGTATGAATCACTAATGTTTGTACTATTATAACTTTCGCTCAATTCTTCAGGCATATTTTCTCTAACGAATGTTCCTACTCTAACGTCAGTAACATTTTCACCTTTCAATTCAAGCTCTTCTAAATTCAAAGTGTCAGAACCAGTTTCAGAATCAGCTAGATTCCTAATGTTAGCACTATCTTTATTTGGGCCAAGGTAATTTTTATGATAGCGACTCAAATGACATGTGAAAGAAGTTAGTTTATCGTAGTTTTTCCCTTCACATTCTTGAAAAGGGCAAGAAACAGCATAACCTTCCCTCAGATGAATTTTCAAATGGGAAACTAGACCTTTAAGATCGCAAATCGGCAAAGCTTCTTTGACTTACAAGTCTGAACGATGTGTCGTTTAAGTTCCATATCGAGGTCTGGAAAAGCACAATAGCTGGCTAGGGAACGCAAACGTACGTGATAGTCATCTACAGTTTCGTGGTCAAACTGGCGTGCTTCCCGGAACTTGTATACTTCAAAATCAACATTCTGTTTTGGTGCAAAATGTGTCGAAAGAAGAGTCTTAGCTGCATCATAGGTAGAGGCGTTTTCATGGCCAGGTAGAGCGTAGAATATCTCTTGTACAGGATCACCAGCACAATGTAAGAGTAGGGCCTTTTGGCGAAGGTCATCGCGAACGTCCGAGGCCAAAAGATAATTTTCAAACTTTGTAGTCCATTTCTTCCAAACTGCATTAAGATTGGCAGGATCGGTGTGAAGATCAAAGGGAGGTATGGCAGGTACTGATAAGGCCATGGTGATAAGTGATGATTGCGTCGGTAAGCCTTGGTTACTTCCGACTGGTAAACGAGTACGGTGCACGAGAACCACAAGATTGAGAGTTAGATTAATAAGTCGAATAATTCCCACGGAGAAACGAAAACATCTCCGTCGCCAATGTAATGTTGTTGGTTTTGGTTGTTTAAATTAAGGTTCGATATATTTAATACAACATCGTTTAATACGCAAAAGGTTATATTAAAAAGGAACTGTCGTTATTACTCGCGTACGCTACGCATTACTCTAGATCTCTGAACTGGTTTTTTCTAGATCTTTTTAATACAGGTTTTGGAATGAATAGATGGCGCTTATAGCTAATCTGGGTAGTGTAACACTCACAGTCCTAAACTGTAATTCTCAACATGGCTCAAATTTAACTCGTATCTCCTGTTCTAGTCTGTACTGGTTCATTTTATTTTTGTTATCAATTCATTGTATTACATTAGTATTATCATTTGGAGCTGTATGGCCATTAAGAGAGATGACCCGATACTGATCCTCGGATAAACCGATATATCGGTGTCGGCCCATCTCTATAAATTATGCCTTCATTAAGCTTAGGTAGTTGTGGTTCGTTGAAAATTCTATATTATCAAGGTGACTAACAACATGAAAAGATTAGACGTTTAAAACGTAATTCAATTACCATTAGTTTTCATACAAATGTTTGAAGCACATTGTTTATACGAAAATATATACATTAATCAACATAACACCATGTTACCATATCATTACCTTAACAAGCGGCTGTCTCTAGCTTGTTGAATTGATTCAATGAAGACAAAGCAAAACAGAGCAGACAGCAACGATAACGAAATTGAAATATTCAGCACGAAATTACTGTTTAGTTCATAAGATAGGTGGCGATAATAACTTAATTTTTGGGTTAAAGGTTACGGCACTGACCTTTGGCGACAAATTTACACTGTACACTGACCTTACACCGAAATTTGGTTCAACTTGAAACTCAAACTGAACTGAATTCAAAGGCTTATTTTTGCCGGTTGAACCTCCAATCACTGACCCAAGGAAAGGAACGTCATCGGTAGACGTAGCCAATTAAAAGGCCAAGGGCAATGGTTGACGGTCCAACCAGCGAGCCAAGGGCAGAAAGAGGAGCTTAACTTTTCTGCATAATACGGCCGCAGGGAGTTTGCAAGCTTCGCTCGCACGCTCGCTTTCTAAATTCGCACGCCTTGCAGGCGCCCTGTCTACACACGGGTTCTCTAGAGAGAGCAAACGCCACGCTTATAAATTTTTAACCAATGAAAACCCTACGTGTTCAGACAGTCTGCTTCTGCTACTCTAAGCAATCTAGGCGCTGGACTGGTTGAGGGTTGAAATGGATCGTTTACAAAAAGAAATTAACGGAGAGCAATTAATTGAGGAAGTTAAAAGCTTCCCTGAAACTATGGAATAATAAGCTCCAAATATATAGGAATTTAAGAAATAAAGATGCTGCATGGATACGCATATCCGAAAGAATGGGATACACAAGTAAGTTGAGCCAAGGCTTATCACATATTTCAGGCTTTTTCTGCCTTTCAGGGTATAATAATTTTAAATTTAGATACCTAATAATGAAATCTGTATTTTGGAATTTAGTTGAAGAGTTGTGAACGAAATGGAAAGCGTTGCAGGACAAATATGTTCGCGAAAAAAAAATAATTACTTCAACCAAAGTCAGCGGAAGTGGTATAAGTTGTCGTGAGGTTTTTATCCTATTTTGACCCATCACGCGACACCACCATCTATGTGGACGCTAGTCCCACCGGACTTGGGGCAATCTTAACACAATCTGACCAACATAACGCTATACACATAGTTTCCTTCGCCAGCAAGGCACTGACTGATGTCGAGACACGCTATTCCCAAACGGAACGCGAGGCTTTAGCCATAGTATGGGGCTGTGAACATTACCATTTGTATATCTATGGTTCTAAATTCACAGTTGTCACAGATCATCTACCGTTATTAACTTTGCTTGGCAATCCTAAGGCAAAAACATCCGCCCGGATTGAACGGTGGAATCTTTGCCTGGCGCCCTACGACATTCATCTCAAGTACCAATCGGGTAAAATGAATCCCGCCGATTTTCTTTCGCGTCATCCATTACGCTTTTCTAAAGAGAACCTCTCACGTCTATCATCGAAGACCGAAACACACCTCCACATGATTGTACATCATGCTTTACCAAAGGCTGTGACATATGAGGTGGTCAAGAAAGCTTCGGATGATGACCCATTGGTCCAAGATTTACTTCGACGTTCACGCTCGAATCATTGGAATGCTCCACTATCTGATCCCCACCAGGCTATCATAAAGCGTTTTGCTGCTGTAAAGGGTGAACTTGCTATTCATGATGGCATGATTTTGAAGGAGCACCGGCTGTATATCCCAACCTCCCTTCAAAATCGGATCGTTGCGCTCGCACATCAAGGTCATCTTGGTCTCGTCAAGACTAAGCAACTTTTGAGAACCAAAGTGTGGTTTCCCCAAATGGATACAATGGTCGACCAAGTCATTCGATCTTGCCATCCTTGCCTTGAGTCCACCAATTCATACGCCAACGAACCACTTCAAATGACCAAACTACCAACCAAGCCATGGGCCCATCTCGGTCCGTTCAAAACTGGACACTATCTACTTGTCATCATCGACGAACAGACTCGTTTCCACCTCGCCGAGATTGTGGCCTCCACCTCTGTCGACGCGAACATCAGTATACTACGTCGCGTTTTTTCGATTTTTGGCATACCCGAAGTGGTTAAGACCGATAATGGTCCACCCTTTAATTCGCACACCTTCACCTATTTTCTTCATCAGTTTGGCGTCCACCACCGGAAAATCACCCCTTATTGGCCTAGAGCTAATGGCACCGCCGAGAGGTTTATGGCGTCTCTCAATAAAGCAATCAGAGCCGCTGAGGTTGCTCACGTAGACTGAAGGACGAATTACAACGCTTTTTAGCCAATTATCGCAATACGCCTCATGGTACGACCGGATTGCCACCATCTAGCCTCATGTTTGGTCGTCCTTTACGCACGACTCTCCCTTCCCCTCCATCCGCTGTGCCACTTCGCGCTCCCGATCTTGCAAGCCACATGTGAAACGATCGAGCTTTCAACTTGGAGATCAAGTTCTCATTAAAGCCAATCGTGGTCACAAAATGATGACTTACTTTGATCCCTTACCATGCGTCATCACCGGAAGAAACGGGTCAATGATTACGGTTGAACGTAACGGGCAACACGTGACTCGCAATTCTTCATTCTTTAAATCTTTGGTACCACCGAACATACTTGTCGAAGACATTGAAAATGATCTCACCGATACTGTACCGTCACTGTCGTCTTCTCCCACCATGGCCCCACAATCCAGTCCAATTGTAACAACCCCGGATCCACCGACACCACGTTGTCCAACACCGAATATACCTCAAGGACGGTACAACCTCAGGAAATCACGTCAACCCCCAAGAAGATTAAATACCGAACTTTAAATTTGCATACTCATTAATTATCTTTAATTTTGTTTTGTTTCATAAGAAAAATGAGATGTGATGTTTTATTTTTAAAAATACCCGCCCAAGCTTACACTACCCAGATTAGCTATAAGCGCCATCTATTCATTCCAAAACCTGTATTAAAAAGATCTAGAAAAAACCAGTTCAGAGATCTAGAGTAATGCGTAGCGTAGGCGAGTAATAACGACAGTTCCTTTTTAATGTAACCTTTTGCGTATTAAACGATGTTTTATTAAATATATCGAACCTTAATTTAAACAACCATAACCAACAACATTACAAATGTAAATGTGCAATTTGAATGTACTTCTAAATTGACTGGCAGAGTGAAGTTTTATTCGTCTTGTGAAACAGTTATTTTCTATTCCTTTGTAATTGTCAAGTTGTAATTAAATGTATATTGATATGTTCTAAAGTTGTCAAGATTTATTTGTAATTATTGTAATGAATTATACATAGTATGGCTAAAAAACTGAAAAAGGCGCCATATACCCATGACGAGTTAGACACGTTATTAACTCAGTTGGAGTCTGTTCGCTCATTGGTAGTCAATGACTTTGGGAAGACGCCTGAAGAGAGGAGAAGTAGGTGGCAGGAAATAACCAATCGGGTTAATGAAGTCCACCGTCAAAACCGCAATCCCGAAGAAATAAAAAAAAAATGGAGCTCCTTAAAGAGTAAGTATGACATAAACATGTTTATAACAATGGTTTATTAAAGGTATATGTAAATATATAAGGAAAAGTCTGTTACCCCCTGCTTTAATGCATCAATTCAATACCGCTACTGGCGTGCTTTTATTCTGTTCACGGCTATTTTGCTTTTCACGTATATTGATGACGACTACCCTTTACTCTAGACATTGTTTATAACCTGCATACAGTTACCGAACCCAACAACTCTGCAATTTATTCATATTCACATACTTATTTACAGGTGGATTAAACTTTACTTCATCCATCTGACCATCTGGAATTCAGTGCTGGTTCATGTAGCCCGATTTCAAATGACATCCTCCGAAGTCTTCACACCTATTCTACATAAAACTTTACTATGCTATTGTCATTAATCACATCATTACCTATTTCAGACTTATGATATTCATATCGAGAGAAACAGAGGGATTAATATACCAATTCCTGCATGCTGAAATGGAAGTAAGAGTTCATTGGTTACTTGTTATGTTTCATAATTTATCTCGAATACCAGTCGTAAAGGCCAAAGCGCGTGATCTGCGAGTTCCACAGTTACTTGCAAGGCGCGAATGGCTTGAGAGTCAGTGTCTGGAGAAGCTGGATCGTCGGCAGATGGAAGAGGTCGGAGACGGGATTTTCAAGTGCGTCAACATCTGAATGAGGAACAGACAATTTACATATTGATAAAAGGGTAAGTGTGTACCTCAGTCTTCAGCATGCCATTCCATGAGATTATGATATATCAATAAGCTCCAAATTGTGAGTGCCAAAAGAGCATGAACTGAGCATGAAATTGCTCTTGCAATTTTGGTCTTCCTAATAAAAATACTCTGTGCTAAAACTAGACTTTTAACATTCATTTTAATCACGCTTATGTTTACGTAACAAAAGTGAAGATACAAATTGGGTCATTTCTGATTAGTTACCACTCGTGATAGGCCCCTCTCCGTTTCTAACCCATCCGCTGCACTGAGTTCTAGAAGGTCGATGGCCAGTTATTATACAATCAGTTAATACGCCCTGCCTTCCAGTGAACAAAGTTTCCAAGTCACGTTCAATGTCACGTGCTAAGGTTATCACATCGCGCGCAATATTTATCATACCTCTTGCCAAATAACGCTCGCAATAGAGCCTGCCTTGGAAATTGACGTTAATATTTTAAGAAAGTTAACCGTAATAATAAATAAATTGCAAAATAATGTATTTATACCTCTAATTTCCTTTTTATGGACTTCATAGACTTTTTCTAAGAGAATTTTCATCAAAGGTTTTCCACTTTCACTTTTTTTATTGGCCCTTTTAAAGATTTGTTCTAAAATGTAAGAGAAAAAATTCTAATTGGACGATTTCTCTAATTTTTAAATTGAAATGAAAGCAAATCTCTTACGGAATGATCCTTGGACAACCAATTGCTGTCAGTTGACATGGCTTGAAATGAATGTAAATTGATGGAGGCACAACCTAAAAGTATTTTTGTTAATGAAAAAAAAAAGCATGGGTACCATGTGCTTGGGCGTAGGGAGTAGTGGGCCTTACATTTGTGACAGTCAGGCATGAAACTTTGAAATATGGGCGTCCAAAAACCCATAATTGTACGTTGATATTCTGGTGTTGATGTACTCCAGGCTTATTAGACCTTTGCTGATAAGATCTGATAGCACTACCCTTAAAACTTCCTGTATTAGGCCTTCGCGCAAATCATGCATAACATTAGCTGGAAACATTTCGGTGACTTTAAATCCTGGCAAGATAAAGAAAGCAGACTCGCCTTCCACACCATAGATGCTTTTATTCTGATCGTTTTCTTTCACAGCCTCTAAATGTTGGTTGTGGACTGCAACAGTTCTTTGGATGAAACATTCCTCGCGAAATTTTTCCGATATGTCATTCAATGTTGCCATGCAGAGACGACAAATTCTGCCGGATACAAAAGACCTTGTAAATCCACCAAGTGTGTTTCCCCATTTCCAACAGTAATTCCTTCGGTTTGCAAATTTAAGAGATCGCTTAGAAGTGTTTCCAAAACCTTTTCAATTCCATAAAGTTTCAGAAATCTCTCTCGGCATACCAGCACTAAGTGAATTTGAGAAAGCTTGCTTCGGTATTTTGGAGAAATGTTCCCTATCGTGAAATAAAACACTGTCACTTTATGTATTCCTCTCTTAGAACCAAAGGGATTGACGATTTCAAGTTCATCTGAGTATAAATGCAGCCTTAGATCATCGTTATTGTCAAATTTCCTCTGGTAGTTTTCTCCATCATCGTAGTCGTACATGATGTTTGGGTGACTTAAGCGTCTTTCAGAGCAAACATTTTTGTACCTAATAATTTCTGCATCAAAATCAGGCATGCCGCATAATTTAGCCAGTAATTGTTTCACGGGAACATACTGATAAATTTGTTTGAAAGATTTTCCATTTCTGAGCTCTCTGCCAAGAGTGTATTCAACAGGCTGAATATGATTTAGATTTTCCATGCAATATTTATTTAATGCATAATCGCTAGTAATGACTTTGGCTACAGATGACGCTGCTTCGCTGAATGAATTAAGCTGTTCATTTTCATTTCGGTTTTTAGTGACTTCGCAATAATCAACTACATTTTGGATCAAGTATCCAACATCCTGTATTACTTCTTCCGTAACCGAATGTGGTAGCAAATGTTTTTCTCGGAGTTTCAATGTCATTAAAGCAGCATTTCGCTGAACTTTCTCTAAATGTTTAACTGGATCTTCAATACATTCTGGATTTTCCGGAACTATTTCATCTACATTGACATCGAAATCATTGGGCTGCGGTGCCACTTCAAATCCAGCAACTGGGCCATCTGCTCTTCTATCGAAATATGCATTGACATGTTGGCGATGATGAATATAAATGTGACATCTATATGTTGAATAATTTTTGAATTGTTGCTGACAGAAAATACAATCTACACGGAAATTTGCTTCTTGGCTATGCACAATTCTAATATGCGCCAAATATTTCTTGAAGGTAGTTCGCGAAATTGGACAGATCGAACAAGTGTAGTTTCGCGGCATCGCGTTTTATCTATCTTTTCATAAAAAGAGCAAGAGTGTTATCTCGGATATAACGTTACATAAAACATTTAGTTCTACAACAAAAAAATAATGGTCAACATTATTTATCTGTGGTAGTAAATAAATTTAGCTCCCACATATTAATCCTCAAAACGTGATCTAAGCATAATGTATATTGGTCAGGAACATTTGCCTGCGCAGAACTAACAAATTCAAACAATTATGTGAGAAACTGAAATAATTTATCACATTTATTAATTATAATTCCAATTTTGAACCACTCAGAAAATAATGAATCAAAGGCAAATATTCACAATGAACAAACATGTATCTGGAAACTGAATTAAAGGGCGCCACCGGAGGCTTGCGGGGTCAAACTGTTGGGAAACATAATGCCTAGCCTCTCCTTATAGCCAAAAAGCTGAGTGTTTTCCCCCGTCCCTAAAGGCAGACCGCCTCGGGAGAGGTCCGGTTAGCCCCTTTAAGGGAAAGTGGAATTTATTAATTGTCGAATTTCCCTTCCTGGTTTACATTAAGTAAAGTAGCATTTCACCACTATCGTACATTACCTCAACAATTATAACATAGTAAAAATTATGATAGGTCTTGTCGTCTTGAAGCAAGTATAAAGTTACTTTGCAAATATTCACAATGAACAAACATGTATCAGGAAACTGAATTAAAGGGCGCCACCGGAGGCTTGCGGGGTCAAACTGTTGGGAAACATAATGCCTAGCCGCCCGCCGCGACAGTGGCGCCACTCCTTATAGCCAAAAAGCTGAGTGTTTTCCCCCGTCCCTAAAGGCAGACCGCCTCGGGAGAGGTCCGGTTAGCCCCTTTAAGGGAAAGTGGAATTTATTAATTGTCGAATTTCCCTTCCTGGTCTACATTAAGTAAAGTAGCATTTCACCACTATCGTATATTACCTCAACAATAATAACATAGTAAAAATTGTGATAGGTCTTGTCGTCTTGAAGCAAGTATGAAGTTACTTTGCGAAGATGAGATTAGTTTAAATATTATTACGGTTAGTTATGTTTTTAACATTTTACTGGCTGATCTAACGCAAAACGGTGCAAAGACCAATATGGAAAGGTGAGTCCTAGCTTCGACGAGTCCTATCACACCTATCCGGTTTATAAGAGTGTAAAATGGCCAAAGAAACATGTGCTACAATCCTCTTACAATGCAGTATGAAATTAAGGATCAACATTACTAAAGCTCTTTGTCACTCATAGGATATGGATATGTCTATTAAAATTTTCGTCAAATAATGGAGGGGGGTTTCTAATAATTCGGGCTTAAATACATACCTCGTGTAAGGGTTGTTTGATTTAAATCATGATTTAAATCAAGAGATTTTTTAAAAAAATCATTTGATTAAAATCAAGAATATATTTTTATTTTTAAAAAATGATTTCTAAGATTCCAGGAAGTAGTTTAAGAAACTCGAGAAGAAACTTAACTAGAAAAGACCTAAAATTAAAAATAATCATGGTTTTGGTATATTTCAATGTAAGTTTTTCCCAGAACTCCAGTTTGTCTTGCTGGAAAGGCTAGGAAATGAAATAGCGGTCAAGCTAGTCTTTTTATACAAGCATTTGAATAGTAACAATATCCAATAGCTGCTTAAATGTCATGATTATTTTGCTTTTGGTTAATTTTGACTCAAAAGTTTTCATGTTGTAAATTTACTATCTATTGGTTCAATAAAAATCAAAAAAATCAATTAAAATAAAAAAATCCGATTTAAATAAAAAAATCCGATTTAAATAAAAAAATCCGATTTAAATAAAAAAAAATTGATTTTTTTGAAAAAATCAAAAAAATCAACAACCCTGCTCGGTGTAGTATTAAAGTTTTACGTCCAAAGCTGAGATTTAGACACACTGAAAAACATACACAATATATTAATCCTAAACATGCAGTAAAAAAGCGTTAATTAAAGATAAACTGAATACTTACCAACTAACAAAACAATGCCCAAACATCAATTACTCATTAAAAGCGTTCGGTGACTACGGTGACGCTCCAATGTTTATGAAAATTTCAAACAATAAATACGCTTATCTATGTTTGAAAAATTCGTTTGCTAGCTATATAAAAGCTACTAGTATTAAAGCTTTACGTCCAAAGCTGAGATTTAGACACACTGAAAAACATACACAATATATTAGACAATGTATTAAACCTTAACATGCAGTAAAAATCAGTAAATTAAGGAACAACTGAACACTTACCAACTAATTAAACAATGCCCAAACATCAATTACCTAATGTACTCATTAAATGCGTTCGGTCACTACGATGACGCTCCAACAGTCCAACGGTTAATAAAAATTTCAAACAGTATTGCAGTAAATACGCTGTAACGGTTTGGAAAATTCGTCTGTTATGTGTTCGGCCTGATGCGAGCGAAGGGCTGCATATAAGTAGTTTTTTGTGGGAGTTTATGGACTTTGAGTCTGAGACCGGACTCGTGAAAAATTGTAGCCTTTCTCTAGGGTTGGGTTTCCATCTGTAGAGCAATTTCATTGGGAACCTGGAGATTCTCTATTCCCTGTGAAACCGTGTTTGCTAAAGTTTACGTGTTAAAAACAAAGAAATTTTACAAAAGCATAGTTAAAGTTACTAATAATTATCTGGGAGCACGGCAGAGCACGGCAGTGCTCCCAGCCAAGTCGAGCATTGACATCCTTTTCTCGAAGCAACTCACGACACTTTTAAGCCCACTGTAACTTCGTGATGGGTATAAGTAAAAGTCTGAAATTTGGCTTGCCGCGAGGACTGTCAATCCTAGCGATAGTTTCGAAATTTCAAGTTCCTACCCTATATACTTTTCGAAATATCGCAGGTGAAATTTACCTTATTTTGTCACTCACTCACTCACCGATCATCAAAATTCTAAGGTACTTCTAGGGGAGATAGAAACTTAAAATTCATGATTCAGTTTTCATTTATTTTATAAAGCACAGAAAAATTAAAACATCCCGAAATTTTTACAAAATTGTTCTTTAGTTCTTTATTTTAAAACTAGAAATTTCAACAGAAATAGTGTGTGTTCTTGATGAAAGGACGTAATGGTCCAATGTTAACCGAAAGTTAAATATATATTAAAGCTAATAGGAGTAGTAGTTTAAAAAAATGTGTCGTAACTGATGCTACATTCTTATATTAGGAAATCGCGTACAATCGTTATTGCATATTCTCTGCGGGTCGAAAGCGGTAATTCAGCGTAAATATGGACAAACGTTAGCGATTATATTGGCAAACGAAGTACCACGAGAGGGTCTTGTTTTAATATAACTACCGAAGTAAAACGAGAGGGTCTACAAAAAGAACTGAGATCCTATGAAAAATATAAACATGTACAAAAACGGGCCAAGCCTCGCTCGTTGGGTATGGCTAGAAAACGCCAAGATTTAGAGTACGTTGAAGCAGAACGTGCAAGTAATCAGATGAGAAAAGCTAGTAAACGCCAAGATTTAGAGTACGTTGAAGCAGAACGTGCTAGTAATCAGATGAGAAAAGCTAGTAAACGCCAAGATTTAGAGTACGTTGAAGCAGAACGTGTGAGAAACCAGTTGGCTATGGCTGAAAGTCGTGCAAATGTCGAGGTTAGGAACTCTGAACGTTCTAGAAACAGATTGTCTGTGGTGCATTCGATTCAATTGTTTAGCAGGATGATGGTTTTAGAGTATTAGAAAATTTGCAGTCCTCACCTTCATATTGGCAGCATAGGCAGAAAGAGTTAATGGCTATGATTAGGCAGCTTGGTACGACTACCTTTTTTATAACGTTTTCAGCTGCGGAAGGCAAATGGCCTGAGCTTTTGAACATACTGAGGGTGACTTCGGGTCAAGATCGCTTAGCGAATGATGATATTGGCAATTTAAGTTTTTCGGAAAAGGCAAAGTTGATTCAGGATGATCCTGTTACTTGTGCAAGATACCACCGTTTTCGGGCTCTTCTTAAAGCTCTGCAAAAGCTAGGCCCTCTTGGTGTTATTAAAGATTATTACTTCAGAGTTGAGATACAGCAAAGAGGTTCTCCTCATCAACATGGGTTGATATGGATTAAAGATGCGCCTAAGCTTAAAGATGACCTGTCAAATGTTAAAGAGGTAGAGGAATATATTTATAAAGTTATTTCTTGCGCTGGTATATTGAACGATGATAATGGGGATTTGTTAACGTCATTGCAAATGCATAAACACACGACAACGTGCAGGAAGAAGGTTAATAATAGTTCAGTTTGTCGTTTTGGAATTCCATTTCCTCCCATGCCTAGAACTATTATTTATGATCCGAGTTTAAGAGAACCCGGTACTCTTGATGAAGAACTTAGGTGTAAGAACAATTCCAAGAAATTGCTTGAGCTTTTGCAATCGAAAGAAAAAGAATTGTGGGTAGATAGTTTTGAGGAGTTGTTGGAAAAGTTGCGTATAACTGAAGATGATTATATTAAAGCCATTACGTATGACCTCAAAAGGAAAGTGGTTTTATTGAAAAGACACCCTAAAGATACCAGGGTTAATCCGTACAACCCGTGCACTTTGCGCCTCTGGCAAGCGAATATGGACATGCAGTTCGTACTTGATCCATACGCTCTGGTTATGTATATCGTGTCATATATAGGGAAATCTCAGCGTGGTATGTCAATGCTTCTGCGTGAAGCTGCTAAACGAGCGCAGTCAGATAAATGCACGGTGAAGCAAAAGTTGAAGGTGATTGCTAATCAGTTTTTGAACGCGCACGAGGTAAGCGCGCAGGAAGCGGCTTATAGTGCTCTACAAATTCCAGTCTCCAGGTGTAGTCGGGCTTGCATTTATGTTAATACAAATGTGCCCGAAAATCGGGTTCATACTCTCAAAAGCAAAGTTGAGCTTGAACAATTGCCCAAAGATAGTATGGATGTTTTCGCTAATGGAATGTTAGACCATTATGCTCAAAGGCCAGATGATTTAGAGGCAGTAACGTTAGCTCAATTTGCGGCTTGGTATAAATTTTCCAAAAGTCGTAGAGTTTTGAAAACTCAAAGTCATATTGATGACGGTGATAACGATGAAGATCAACTTGGTAAATGGTTAAAACTGAAAAATGATTCAGGGTTCATTAGAAAACGTGGTCATTCTAAAATTATACGGTACCGTAGATTCAATTTAGTGATAGATCCCGAGCAGTTTTATCGTGAACAAATCATGTTATTCTCGCCTTGGCGTGATGAGAGTAGAGATATTTTGACAAAGGATGTAAAATCTGAGTATGAGCTTAGACTTGAGATTATAACGGAATCTAGAAAAGAATTTCATAATGAAATTGACGAAGTAGCTATTGAACAGGCAGTGAGAGATTTCGAAAGTGAAGCTATTGAAGCTGATCTTACTAATATCCAACCTGAATTGGAACATCAAAATGAAATAGATAGGTCTTTAATTGTTGAAGATTCTGAATTTCTAATTAATACAGTGGAAGAGGCAATAGGAAATATTAACAGAGATATTCTTGATGGTAATGCGGAAAAAACTGTTGCTCCATCAGTCACGTTAGTTAATGATTCAGAATACAATGCCCTTGTTAGAAAGCTGAATTTGAAACAAAAAGAAATATTTTATGAAGTTCTGCACCATATAAAGTGCAAAGAAACGCCTTTACGGCTATTTGTTACAGGAGGCGCTGGTGTTGGAAAAAGCGTTTTGGTAAGTGCTATATATGAATCTGTTACTAGATTTTACAATAAGCAACCAGGGTCTAATCCCTCGGAGGTTAAAGTTCTGCGATGCGCACCTACGGGCAAGGCTGCCTTTAATATAGGTGGGGCGACTTTGCATAGTACCTTTTGTCTACCCGTTAGTCAATTTGCCGGAAGCATTTCCAGATTAGAAAGTGAAACTCTTCACAATTGCAGGTTGATGTATGGTCAAGTGAAGTTATTAATTATTGACGAAATATCAATGGTTGGTGCGAAGGTTTTTAACCGAGTGAACTCGAGAATGCAAGAGATAATGGGTTGCCCAGATTATTTTGGTGGTGTGTCTGTACTTTTAGTTGGAGATTTTAACCAACTTAGACCCGTCCGGGATCATTTCGCTTTTCAAAGTCAAAGTGATAGTGACAATCCATATGCGTCTTTAATTGTTAACCCAATATGGGAGGAATTCTAATTTAGTGAGCTTGAAAAATTATGAGGCAAAAAGATGATAAGAGGTTTGCGGAAGCTTTGAATAGAATGTCTGTCGGAACTATGAATCAGGATGATATTGACTTATTCGCAAGTTTGGAAGTAAACAGAGAGCGTGTACCGCCAAAAGAAGCGATACACCTTTTCCCTACTAACGTTGAAGTCAACCAATTTAACCAAGAGACTCTATTAAAAATGAGTACGGAAAAGTCTGTTTCAATTTCAGTAGATGTTGTAAATGGTGATCTTAGTAGCGAAGTTAAAAGTAACATTCTTTCCCAAGTTCAAACGTTAGCAACGTCTGATACGTATGGTCTTCCCAAAGAACTAACACTCGCTTGTGGTGCGAGATATATGATGACTAACAATGTCGATACGTCTGATGGACTTACGAATGGTGCGACAGGCTGGTTAAGAAAGATAGAGTACGGTAAAAATAGGCTCGGGGAACAAATTCCGTTCAGGGTTTGGATTGAGTTTGCTGATGCTAATGTTGGGAAGTGTTTGAGACAAAAGTGTCTTGGATTGTACGAGCAGAATAACTATAACAGGACTTGGACTCCTGTCGAGGTTATTAAGGCATTTAGTAGAAAATGGAGGCAAAATAATGTTTCAGTCTCTAGGAGACAGTTTCCTTTAGTAATTTCGGAGGCTATTACGATACACAAGAGTCAAGGCGATACATACTCGTCTGTAGTAGTGCATTGTAATCCCAGAAAAAAATTAGAGAGAACTCATTTATATGTTGCTTGCAGTAGGGCGAGAAACGCCTCCGGTTTGTATATTGAGGGTAAATTTCAAGTTCCAAATGCGCCTAAAAACAATCAAGTAGAATTGGAACTTCGAAGATTACGAGATACAAAGAATATTGTATTACCGTTTTTGAACGAAAAGGTGTACATTTATGTTCATAATGTGCAATCCTTAAACGCACATTTGGAAGATATCTTAGCAGACACTGTAATAAAAAATGCCCAGTTATTATGCTTTGTTGAAACGTGGAAGAAAGATACCGATGAGTTTAGTGTGCCATCCTTTAGGGAAGTGGGTGGTATTTATCTGCCAAGAACCGCACGTAGAATTGCGTTTGGTTCTTCCATTTATTTAAAAGATACACCCGAAAATGTAGTTAACGATTTGAATAATAGGGTTTTGCGAACCGATAGACTTTTCAGAAATTCGCATGTGGAACGTTGTTGGTTGGATGTTTCCATTGAAAATGAACCGATGACTGTTGTGTTGTTGTACAAATCGCCCGGTTTGAGATCAGTTTTTGAGGATTTTAATCCTTTATTCGATATTAGATACAATGCCTCTGTTCCAACAGTTGTTGTCGGAAATTTTAGTATAAATTTTTTAAAAAGTAAAACGGCGCTGAAGATGTTCTTTGATTCGTTTGATATGTCTCTTTTGCCTGGTCTTGAAGAGAAAGTTTCAACTGACTATCATTGCCAATTAGATTTAGCGTTCGGAAACAAACTTTTCCGAGACAGATTCGAAGCCTGTTACAGAGAAACGTATTACTCATATCATAAAGGAATATGTTTTGTTATAAAGAAATAGGCTTGTGGAAATTCCTAGCTGTAATAGCTTTGTTAATTAATGGTTAATGGAAATTCTAGCATTGTTCCATGGTCTGTAGGGAAAATTTTGAACAGGTTATCCTTGCCAATTAGTTTTAGCCTTTGAAAACTGAAATTTTAAAGGCCGATACGAAGTCTGTTACAGAGACTAGTATTGTTCTTATCACAAAGGAATATTTTTGTCAAAAAAAATTTAAAACTGGCAAATTTTGGTGTCTAAGAATAAATTTATATTTATCAAGCGACTATTCATAGTAAAACCAGTAGTAGATACAAGTGGGTGGAGAGGGTGGCTGTATCTACTTGGCTTACCCGGGAGGGTCTCAGCGTGTAGTCAATTAACTACACGTCGTGCCTGTATATAACTACGTACATGGCTTGCAAAAATAACGTCAAGTTTGTGTTTCCATAAGCCTACTTGCTAAACCCCTCTTTAACTTGAGTATGCCTTTAGCCAACTTGCTAAATGATTTGCAAAAGCCCCTTTAACTTAGGTCTGCCTTTAGCCAACTTGCTAAATGATTTGCAAAAGCCCCTTTAACTTGGGTTTGCCTTTAGCCAACTTGCTAAATGGTTTGGAAAAGCCCCTTTAACTTGGGTCTGCCTTTAGCCAACTTGCTAAATGGTTTGGAAAAGCCCCTTTAACTTGGGTCTGCCTTTAGCCAACTTGCTAAATGGTTTGGAAAAGCCCCTTTAACTTGGGTCTGCCTTTAGCCAACTTGCTAAATGGTTTGGAAAAGCCCCTTTAACTTGGGTCTGCCTTTAGCCAACTTGCTAAATGGTTTGGAAAAGCCCCTTTAACTTGGGTCTGCCTTTAGCCAACTTGCTAAATGGTTTGGAAAAGCCCCTTTAACTTGGGTCTGCCTTTAGCCAACTTGCTAAATGGTTTGGAAAAGCCCCTTTAACTTGGGTCTGCCTTTAGCCAACTTGCTAAATGGTTTGGAAAAGCCCCTTTAACTTGGGTCTGCCTTTAGCCAACTTGCTAAATGGTTTGGAAAAGCCCCTTTAACTTGGGTCTGCCTTTAGCCAACTTGCTAAATGGTTTGGAAAAGCCCCTTTAACTTGGGTCTGCCTTTAGCCAACCTGCTAAATGGTTTTGAAAAGCCCCTTTAACTTGGGTCTGGCTTTAGCCAACTTGCTAAATGGTTTTGAAAAGCCCCTTTAACTTGAGTCTGCCTTTATCCAACTTGTTAAATCGCTTTTATAAACACTAAGAGCAATAGTGTTACTACATGGCCACGAGAGGGTGGCTCTATTTGACAGATTTACAACTATTCAGGAAGGTGGTAATGCGGTAAGCATGTCATTTTTTAAAAAATTTCATTTTATATTCTAATCAAAAGTATTAAGTTTATTGTTCTTTTGTTAGAAGTTCGACATGTATAAGAAATAAGGTTCAGTTCGGTATCAGGTGGGAGTCAATATAAAATCAAGAATCCGGATAGCAAGTCCATTATAATCGTAATGGTGTATGTATCTGTTTCTGTGGGTTTCGTAACTCAAATCCAAAATTAGTTAATTGATATTCTTTATTCGTTCTAGACATCTAAAGTTTGTGGTTTTTATGGAGCTAGAGAAGCTCGAGATGGTTATCATGGTAAACTTATCAGTCTAGTTGCTAAAGTTCGTATGACCAACCCACGAAAGATTGGTAAAGTTGTGGTAAAGGTTCTTTAGCTTGGTATTACTAATATATAAACATATATACAGGTTTTGATCGGTTTCATCGAAGAAGTCACGCGTTTAATGGATACTGCTCTAGGAGGTACGGTACAGTTTCAACTTAATGGGAAACAGTCATTTAAGCGATTTTAATGTAGCATTTCACAAACATAAAACGTCTTCAACCTTAAATTTAGGCTAACTGAAAGTCAAGTGAAACTGCTATGTAAATCTTTAAAAAGGTTTCTAGCTAAAGGGCAAAACGTTCCAGAACGTCAATTTTTAAAAGCCATTGACGAGCAGAGCGCCACTCGACGCCAAGATCCGTTGACGAGCAGAGCGCCACTCGACGCCAAAATCCGTTGACGAGCAGAGCGCCACTCGACGCCAAGATCCGTTGACGAGCAGAGCGCCACTCGACGCCAAGATCCGTTGACGAGCAGAGCGCCACTCGACGCCAAGATCCGTTGACGAGCAGAGCGCCACTCGACGCCAAGATCCGTTGACGAGCAGAGCGCCACTCGACGCCAAGATCCGTTGACGAGCAGAGCGCCACTCGACGCCAAGATCCGTTGACGAGCAGAGCGCCACTCGACGCCAAGATCCGTTGACGAGCAGAGCGCCACTCGACGCCAAGATCCGTTGACGAGCAGAGAGCCACTCCAAGTGACTGGGACTGAACCTTTATTCTTTGCAATGATTTTCTCATCTTATGTGCTTATGTATTAGCATTAGTATTACAAACAAATATATTTTCCAAAATATTATGCGTCCTTTTCGGACATTTTCCGAGAAAAATGTCTTTTAAATGATCAGAAAAGACTTGATAATTTTTTTAGATTAACTATTTTTATGGTTTTTTCCCATGTTGGTTTTCCCAGAACCTGAGTTATTATGGTTCGAATATATGATATTTATGCTTTCATTTCATTATATGATATGTTAATGCTTTGTACGTTTGAAAATGTTTATGGATTATTATAGAGATTGTCGTCTAAGTTTAACGTTATTTTGAAATGTTTGACGTGTAACCTTAATATAATTAATATGGTTTTCAATTACATAAAACGTAAATAAACTAAAAAAACAAACAGACATTTGATTCACATCGTTCAAATAGTGTTTTGAGCTAAGCAAAGACCATCGTTTAGAATTTAGGACAATTTAACGGTTCTCTTTATAGTCTTTGGCATTTCTGTGGTTTTATAAATGTTCTATGTACAGTTCCTAAAAGAGGAAAGTCTACCTGCGGACGAGACCATAAAATGACAACCATTAGGCGTAGTTTCTAGTTTCGAAAGTTCTCGTCATATTTGGTTTTTATCCTTAATCTTCATAGAAGAAAAACTGTACCAATCCTGGCTCATGATGTTCTACCGAGACACTGACTTTGTAACTAAAATAGTTACACGAACGTCAAAATGTCATGAAATCCGTTATACTTCTGTACTACCATCCTTTTTAAAACATCCTGTGTGTGTTTGAGAAAACCATGTTTCAGTTTTATATGCATGCATGGTCACAATTCATTTCCAAATGTGATTAAATTGTCAGTTAGACTATGAGAAGGTTATAGAAGTGGTTTGACTGAGTTTCCCAAGGTAAGGTTTGAGCAGAAATCCACATAATTCTAGTTGCAGGAATAACGAACGCTTAGGCTTTACTTCAGTCCGACTCACAGCACAGTGAAAAGCCCCTCCCTTCAATACGTAAAAATATTTTAAATTAAGCTTGGATGACGTTGCTGACGGGGTGGCGAAAAAAATGCATGCCTCCCTTTTCCTTTTTCGCTATGACCCGCCTCTTCTTTCATACCCCCGTCCTGGGATCGTAGACTAGGACGGGCGCCAAAATTAGACTGTTCACCATTCCTGCTACTAAAATTATATGAATTTCAGGTTTTGGACAATTAGCTTGTTGAGAACGTCCTATTCTAGCACCTTACCATATTGTTTGCTTAAAGGGAGGGTGAAAAGGAAAATTAAGTGATTTTTTTCGATTCTTCTACTAATTTTAAGACCTATCTGCAGAGTAAAACATCCATGAAATATCTCGGAATGATTTTAAAAATCAAAATAGGTTCAGATTTCATAAATAATTTGATATAACGCCTTCCGACCAATCGCGTAACGCCCTGCCTTCCAGTTAAATAAACCCCGCGACACGCTCTAGGTCGAGCGCGAGATGTAATAAACATTGTGCGCGATGTGATAATCGTGGCACGCGACATAGAGCGTGCCACGGAAATTTTGTTAACTGGAAGGCTGGGCGTTACGCGATTGGTTGGAAGGGGTTATATCAAATTATTTATGAAATCTGAATCTATTTTGATTTTTAAAATCATTGCGAGATATTTCATGGATGTTTCACTATGCAGATAGGTCTTATAATTAGTAGAAGAATAGATAAAAAATCACTTGATTTTCTTTTTCACCCTCCCTTTAAGGGTAGGTATGTGTTATGTAGGGTATAATCTCTGGGCTTACTGAACTGAGTTTATATATTCTTACTCTTAAAGTGGTACTTAATCCCCGAGTGATATGTAGGAAGGAACATATCAGACCATTAGCTACCTTTGTGAAGAACCCCCAATACTGCCGATGGATGACTTCATTATACTGCATTGTAGAGGTATTACACAGAATGTAAATAAATACATCGTGAAGTAAATAACCTCATCAGCATATTGCAGGACATGGACTGTCTTCTTCAAAGTGCATGGTAAACACATCGAAAATTTACGCTGACTTGTTTATCCTCAGCTCATTAGCGTACGATGCTACTTGAACTTCACTATGTACTTATTTTAACCCTGTATACAAAGTGCACAATATAGTATAGTGAAGACATCCATCGGCAGTATTGGAGGTTGTTCACAAAGGTATTTATTGGTCTGGTTGTTTCCACCCTGTATGTATCTTAACTAAAGTAATTAATTAATATAAGTATACTTCATACATGGTGTTGTTGAGAAGTCTGGCAAATTTTGAGGAACGTGTTGTTCGGACAATTTCGGATCGAAAATATTCTATGGCATTTGGCTGTCCGAGGCACCGTTTTCTAGTAATGACTAGAATGACTTACGGGTGACCCCTTAAATTTAATTACAATTGCTTTTCAGTTGCTTAAATAATTTTAGGGGTCATTCGTGAAACATTCCAATCATAACTTGAAAACGGTGGTTCGGACAGAATATGACATAAAACGTTTTCGACTCCAAATAGGTCATAAAAAACGCTCCTTAAATTTGGCCAGACTTTTCAACAACACTATGTAAACTTTAAATAGGTAAAGTTGGTTCTATGCGGGAAAATCTTTGTAAATAAAGATATAATTGTGAAGTGCCTACACTATCCCCGAGAAAACGTTAAAATGTTCGTTGTAATCCAATACTCATTTTATTTGTAATACAAAATATACAGATATTGTGTTTAATTGTGAAGGCGTTTCCTGTAGAATCGCCCCCGTTTTGTTGAAAACCTTGGCAAGGTCGACGTTTTGTCTTTTTTTGCTTGTATCTGAAAGATCATGTTCATCATACCATTTAGTATCCTTAAGTTACAGCATTCCATTTCAGTACCACAATATTTTTAGTTAAATAGGACGTTAGGATATTGGTGGAGAAATCTTTTCCAAAGAGGGTAGCGTGTCGTTCGGAAGAAACTGAACTCCTGACCGATTCATCGAAATTTGCTATGATATTATCCCTTCGGTATTGTTCCATTTCAAGCATACGTCTTAGAGTAAAGCATCTTAGTACCTCGAGGCACTGCTTGGTATTTGGCTGCAAAAGACATTTACCCAAACATTAATTAGAACCATAACAACCAGTTACTAAGTTTTCCATATAAATAATTTCACAACCTTGACATGAAATATAGGATTAGACCTTCTTTGGCTACTAATATTCTAAGTCTCCCGGTCTTGTATAAAGCCCCACTAATATTGTTAAAGATAAGTTATGAACACCAACTTACTTCAGGATTCGGTTTTAACAAGTGTTCCAAATAGGCTAATTGGTATGAAAAGTCACGTTGCCGTTGTTTCAGTTTCTTTTCTTTAGCCTGGCAAAGATTTGACAAAACATTTTCTCCTTCGAAAATTGCATCCAGGTTCGGAACAAAATTATATTCGCTTAACTCCACTGTAATTCCTGTGGTCCACAAAATTAATTAAATCTCAATTAAAAAACAAATATTCCTTTCTAAATTCTAAAAACCTATGTCTGCATAGAAGTCGGTTATAGCCCTGAAGTTTTGCCATAATTATTGTTCATTTATTACTGTAAGCAATTACCTTAATCATTTCGTCAACGTTGAAATGGCTTGTCCCAAACAAGCTTAAAAATGGAAATTGTCTTGTAATCTCCTCCAACGTAGACATCTTGCCGTAATAAGCGGACGTTTCAACCGATAATAAAAATCTACAATGATGTATTACTACCCTGGATGTGCACTTTATATCTGAGTTGTAAAAAATGTATGTATATTTTTTAAAACAGCGTTTCTCGCTAAAAATAGAGTTTATATCACGGAGGAGGTATCAGAAGGAGAGCTAAAGTTCGATTTGGGGAAAGGAAACTATTACGGCAGAGCATGATCGCATCTATCGCGCATCCACTTCGGCACAACAGTTGAGGAGCCAGACGTCACAAAATCCGTTAGGAAGTAAATTCAAAAGGGTTGAGGCTCAGAGTAGATAACTGTAGGCGACTTGTTTTTTGTAACATTTTTATGTAGGCCGTAAGTTGTAAAAACTGATGTTTTTCCTCTCTGTTGCGCCGATTGCGCATGTGCGAAACACTTGGCTATAACTACAGCTCCGTAACTCAATTTACAAGGGGGGGGCTAACGGAGAATTCGGTCTCTTCAAGAGTCCTTGTGTTGTGTGATCCTTGGTATCTATAGACCAAGGAGCGTCAATAGGCCAAAAATGAAGTCAAAGTTCTTGCAGAAACAACACGTGTTCCAACGTCTTTTCCTCAAAAATAGGACTTTGAGATCATGTTTGGTCTATTAACGCTACTCGATCTAAAATCAAACCAAGGAGTCGCATATATAAGGTTCATTAGTGTAAAAATGTTCCTTGCGTAGATTAAAAGTTGCGTTAAAAAACCTGTAAGTGACGCTTATGCCTATTTCTATTGCCTATTTTGTATGGAGTATCGTTCCTGGAGAGGTAACACAAAAACGGCCATCAAAGAGCAGTTAAATAAAATATCCTTTCCCAGGACATGATTACTCCATGGTGCGAAAAAAGTAGCAGTCAAAAAAATGACTCATTTCAACCTATGCCCTAATAAAAAAGTATTAAATGCTAGCATTAAGGCTTTTTCATTCTTTCTTTGCTTTAACAGCTACCCGATAAGTTCGTAGGTGCTTCGCATGTACAATCTATTAAAACTCAATCTATTTGACTAGAAAACTGGTGTCGGCGCAAAGTTTTTGAATTGGAATATTCAAGCGTTGTAAGAAGTATTCGTAAGTATATGTTTTATTCAATTAATCCTTATTCAACATGAAAATATAATGCTGTAGTTGAAACGTTTCCTCTAAAATTTAGTTATGGGCTATGTGAATGAGTCACGTTATATTTAAAATGATAGGACAAGTTACAGGAAAATGGGATATATTCCTCCCCCAAGCTCCTTAATCATGCTTTGGCACGTCTCACCTAAAAACTATCATACATTTAACTAAGGTTCTGATATAATAGGTTTTCTCAATTTAGGGTTCGTTTGCCGTCTTTTCCGACTCAAAATCTAACGTTACCTTTCCTGAACTATAAAAGTCTATATGAGAGTCCATGAAGCTGGGCATCTTCGCGAAATGTACTGGGTTTCCTAAAGCTCTGGCACATTTTCACGAAATTTCCGCCAGCACTCGCGTTCTTTGTAATTACATTAATTTTCGTTAAGCCTTTGTTTTTGAATTTGTTTTAATTCCTCGTGTTTTGATAAAGATTGTTTCGGGAGAAAAATATTAATTTTCCATTTAAGTCTATTTCTGTTTTAATTTCGAGCGCTTTAACAATGTCACGTTATGAAAAGTGAATACGGACGGACGGTCTGACGGCGCGAGGAAAAACAGGCTTTTATGTATAAGAGTAGAAGGTACCATGATACCTTGAATTTACTTTACTACAGTAGGCATACTTCTACCCATTTAATACACTTCTGCCAGGTAAAAGTTCAATAACGATGTTAAAAGGAAGACTATTGAAATTGTCTCATGTTTCTAAACAAGTTGATGAGGCTGAATTTGTTTTACTCTACATTTTCGAACATTTCCTGTTATAGGAGCCAGTGTTTGGGGGGGGCCGTATCTCAGTTGCAAATTCTTGTACACCCCATGTTCTTTGACACTTCCACTCAGTTTGACCCAAAGAACACGCCCCTTGATTTATGGCAGACTTATGAGAAACACCGTGTATATTAGATAGTTTGTAAAAGCATTGTTTCTGAAAAAGGAACCTCGTGCAGATATTTCATATGGGTGGATCCAAAGACTATTAAATGTTTAGTGCCAATATAGACGGGAAACTCTTCTCAGTTTGTTTTTCAATGTTGAGAGTCATGGAAGGTTTTGTTTAAAATAATATAAAACTAACGTCTGAATTAGCAAGCTAAACATTTAGTCATTCTTTATTTTAGATGGATAGAGCAAAGTCTTCATTTGCTGCGAAGTACAACGCATGGAATATACTACAAAGAGTATCGGGTGATTTTGCAAGTGTTTGGCCACCGAACATTTCGAGGCTATTTTTTAAGAAAACTCTAGTATACCCACAACAATTATCTATGATTGCCAGCTTTGGCTATTTAAATGGCATTCCGGTGCAAATTCTTATTGATGCGCTCTCTTATAATAAAGTTGACCACATTTATGAAGACCCATTAAGATGTGTTACACTTTTATACAATTTGTGGGACACGTGTACCGACATTAAAATGTCGATTGGTAGTTACTCCGTAACGAAGAAGGCTTACTGTTATTTGGACGGAAGCAAGTAAGTGGAATTAATGTTTTTAAAGTACCATGATAAATGTAAAATGGTTTCAAAATAATTAGAATTCAAGAAGACGTTTTGGCAGAAAAAGGACATTTATTGGGAATTTTCATTGAAGATAAATGGTATTTATGAAATAAAAGCTCTTATTTTGTCCCATAAAATAAGTACTTATTACTTATAACTATAATAATATAATATTAAGTCATTCGATAATTATTTTAAACAACTTGTATTGATGGTTGCGCGACTCTTATACTAAAACCAGAAGGGAATTCCATCGCGTTGTCTGTGTGAATAGCTTAATT
The DNA here is from genome assembly GCA_019434445.1 of Phalangium opilio. Taxonomy (NCBI): domain Eukaryota; kingdom Metazoa; phylum Arthropoda; class Arachnida; order Opiliones; family Phalangiidae; genus Phalangium; species Phalangium opilio. The sequence goes on along the minus strand of JAEQBA010004607.1, from coordinate 171,078 downwards.
CGGTTCAAGTGTTTATTGCCTACTTGAGCCAACGGTTTAAGACACCAACTTAAGCAATTTTCATTTGAAAAATTCAGTTTAGACTCTGAAATATTATTTTGTTCTCCACTCGCTCGAGCCCCCTTAAGACATTAAGCGTAGCAACATCGACAGAAGCTCGTTAGCCAATCAAGGGAAGGGAAGGGAATTTGAGGTTGGTATGAGTCTTGTATCAGTTACACAACATTATGGATATGTAGAGTGCCATTCTTCTCATATTATTCCTTTCTGCTAAAACCCATAGAGAAAAATAAAGCTTTTATTTATTATTTATTATTTATTATTTATTATTTCTTTATCAACCCCAAAATGGTTTAAGAAGCGGTTGCGTTTTTTTAACTATGTCGGACGACAAGCATGCAAGAGATTATGATCCTTAACAAGTAGAAAGCGTAACCGGCTCGTTACCCGTGCGATGAAGTCGTAAGCTATACGTTCTCGTAACGACCCGCTTGAATCTACGCGCTTATGAATAATGACTAGTTATAAAGTACTTACGGGGCTATAGATTATTATCAAAATGATTTTATATAAAATGAAATGTGTTTTAGTAGCGTATCGTCACCCGCAGTGGTGAATGTGGAGTCGTCCGACATTGATAGTGCCGATGAAAAAGAACTATCGCAGTTCCTTGAAAAGTACGTAATGATCGACCTGCCAAAGGTTTGAGGTTTGGCCATTGTACGGATGTCTGATTTTATGTGAAACATTTTGTTTGTTTGCTTAATATGGTAAATTAGAATAAATCATAATCACGATATTTCTTAAATATGCCTAACATTGTTACGAGTGTAATAGCTCTGTTTTGTGTTTTGAGATCGGATGAAATTGCCAAACCATTTTAGACATTTTGTCCGAGGCTTAAAGAAATAGAATTAATCTTTCTCACTATTTTTACTTAGTCATTCCGATACACGTGAAGTTCATGATGAAAATGACTCAAGTCATGAAGAAGTTAACGGGGATGAACCATTTGTTCATTTGGAATCCTTAGTTGGCAACGAAAAAAATAATACCTTGGAGGCTGAGTGTGAAAAAGCTGCTGTTGAAATTGATTCTAACGATGATGTTTTCTAATTAAAATAAACAAACAACGCAAAAAATTTTATGAAATTTCAGACAAATAAAGGTATATTTTTGAATAAAGGGTTTCATTATTAAGCTTATTTCGCACTTAATGCCCTGCAGTTGATTAACTAAAAGCAAAAGTAAATGAATATTCAGGTTAAATAACTGGGTAGTGATAGTCTTCTCTACTCGGAGAGGTAATATTTTGGCTTTCCCAACTTGTTTCAAAAGTAAAACGAGATAAGTGAACCACTAAGCGGGTTAATTGTTACAAGATTCTTCCCTACATCAGAACATTTGGAGCAAGGTTACTAATCCGAATCGCATACGAGATAAATAGTTCCCTCATCCCTAATCTTTTAGCGCTTAATAATTTGCCAAGGGGAGCTTGTGTCATCCTTCTTCTATTAACCCCTTCTGGTAAAACCCGTCTTTTAAAGTATTAAATGGTTCGAAAAATTAGATTGAGACGCGCTATGGAACTACTAAACGGACGGAGAGTTTTCCGAATTATAGAACAGCCCACGTCCAAGGCGATCTGGTTGACTGGCGCGGATTAATCACCCATAATTCAATACAGTGACAGACAATTGCTTCAGTGATGTAGTAGCGTTCTTGTTGGAGCATATATGGTGTTTGAATGCACCATTATATTTTATAGAGTGCAAATGTATGACGGTAAAGCAAACATAATTATTCAAAATTTAATTACATTAAGACTGAAGTCCCAGATATTATATAAAAATGTCTTGGTTTGAACCAAGGCCGAAAAAACAAACGATATGTGTGACTTTTATCAATTGACTGAAGTTTCAGATATTGAAATCTTTTTCTAGTTATTTTTATCCACTCAATCCTTAATCAATATTTAATTCAATCAACTGATTTTACTGTTAATCGATCTAGTCCCTCTAAATTAATTGAAAAAATTACATATCTACGCTTTTTCAAGAACAATTACATTTTCCGAAAACATTTTATCATGAAATTAATAATGACTAAGGCCCGTGAGGGAATAGAGGCTGCATTATGTTTAGATCTTAAAGCTGGTTTCGGTTTTAATTGGGTTTTACAATTATAAAGGGGTAAATAGCCCTTTCTCCTAGTGAAAATGTTATTTTGGTATGAATCTTCTAAGCATCTACATCATAATAGCAATTATTTTTTAAAAATTCCAAGACGTCACATCACATTTAACATTTTATCGTAGAAATTAGTTGTTCTGTATTCTACCAAAAGTTTATTAAGGGCCAGCTATTCCATGAATTTCATAGGGAGGGCAAAACCAACTGCATAGTGGGCCGGGCCCACCTGAACCCCCCTCTGGTGACGGCCCTGGTTAATGAATATCTTAATATGCAAATTAAGGTTTACGGAGTACTGATATCTGATGAACTCATTGGCCACAAGATTCCTAATACATTAGAGACATTAGAACAGTTGTGCGAACTTCTGAAATATCTAGACACCTTTAAACTATGCCCAGGGGTGTTTGAAAATAATTTAAAAGAGTTTGATTTAAATTTAAAAAATGGGCAAGTGTATATATTTACCAAAGCATTGCATTCTACAAGGTGCGAGGGCCTTTTTAAAGGCTCCTCCATCTCAGACAGATGTAAAAATTGTATAATTTTGAGGAAATCACTGAATAAGAGACTAAAGAGAAGGTCTATGAAGAAAAATCCCAAAGTATTTTGACTGATGTCTAAAAAGGCACAGCATGCCGAGTTTAGAAAGAAAAAGGATGAAATTAAGAATTTGAAGAAAGAAAAAAAAGATGAAATTAAGAATTTGAAGAAAGAAATCCGGAAACTTCGCCGTAAAGCTGAACTATTTCTAAGCACTAAAAGATCTGATATTTTCGACCAAATTATTGACGACAATCCTTTTTGTAGAAAAGATAATTTCCTTTTAATTTTCATGAAGCAGCAAATGGAACTTCTGAAAAAGGGCAAATAAACACCGAAGAAATGGCATCCAGCAATTATAAAATGGTGTTCATATTTAAAAGCTAAATCTCATTGTGCATATGAAGCATTTCGCCAGGTCGTACCACTACCAGCACCTAGGGGTGCGATTCAGCAGGCGTGCGTTATGACTTTAACGCAAGAAAACTTGCGTTATGATATCACTTTAAGTTAAATTTTAAAAAATTCGATTCACGTGTCGGCGTTACGATATCACGCGTTATCATAACGCCAAATGTCGGGGATATCGTATCGCCATCCGATTGTTGGCGTTATAGCTTTATCGCGAGCGTTATAAAAAGTTTTGCCGCTTTTTTTCGCGCCAAAATTCAAAATGGCTTCCTCCGTGATGTTTGTCCATTCGATGCGGACTGCTGAAATTGAGGAAAGAAGAAATTTAAATAGGGAAAGAGTTTTCAGAGATGATTCTCAAGCGTTCGAACTGCCGGAATAATCTTTTCGAATGTTATTACGGTTAACCATGCCACTGGCCATAGATTTAATTGAGGCTCTGCGAGACAGTCTAACTGGACCAAGGCCCAGCATTATTTCAATCGAAAACCAAGTAGGGATTGGCTTTCTACTTTTATTGAAGTGCAAGGTCAATAAACATCGATTTAAAAAATGTTGCAAATCCTGTAGGTTCTTATTGCATTAAGATTTTTTGCGGTTGGTTCGTACCAACGAGCTGTAGGTCAGGAATTACTGCTTCGAGTGAGCCAGTCTACAGTTTCAAGATGCGTTAAGGCTGTAAGCCAGTCATTAACCGATACGCTGCTCAAAAAGACGGTTAAATTCCCAACAAGTGAGATGGAGCAGACAAGGATCCAAGTTAGGTGTGTAATAATTATCTATAATGCTAAGCACCCTTTTAATTACTGATCTACTTGAATAGAACTTATGCCGTGGATAAAAAAGGTTTCCAGGGTGTTTGGGTGCAATTGATTGCACCCACATTCCTATAATAGCGCCGCCCAAATCCGACGAACGATTTAGAGAAAATCTCTACTTGAATCGCAAAGGCTTTCGATCAATTAATGTTCAACTTGTAATGCGCTAGGCCTAATTATGCATAACGATACTACTGTGCAAAAACATAAATGTCTTCATTTGTAGATTTGTGACCATCACATCGTCATTTTAAATTGCAATGCCCAATACCCAGGATCAACTCACGATTCCTTTATATGGAATAATAGCCCAATATGCAAGTACCTCCGTAGAGAAGAAGAGAGTGGACGCGGCCGTGGCTGGTTAATCGGTACAGGCTAATAATGACACTCAAATAAGCCAACCTAAATAAAATTTTGGTTTTCTCAGGCGACGGTGGTTATCCGTTACAACCGTGGCTTATGGTTCCAATTTCGAATGCCCTACCAAATTCCCCAGAAAAGAATTTTATTGAACGACTGTCAAGCGCGAGACAATGCGTTGAAAGATGCAATGGTTTACTGAAAATGAGATTTCGATGCTTGTTTCGAAAATTGCAGTACAGGCCAAAAGCTGCTGGATTTATAATTTATGCCTGCGTTATTTTGCACAATATTTGTGTGAAAGAAAAGGTCCCCGAGGAATTCGAACCCTTGGAAATGGGCGAAGAAGCTTTAATTGCGGAACAAAGAGTTGGAGACGATGTTTTTGGAAGGAATCAGGGACAGGAAGGAGAAACGCTCCATGGACGTGGGTCGCGCATCCGTAGGGATCTGTAGAGACGACTCAACTGAACTCATTCTTTCGACAAAGAAAAATGTATTATTTTATTACGGTATTATTACTATTGAAGCGTTTAACTAATATATTTATATATTTAAATGGATTAATCAAATAAAATTGCCTTATATACCCGGGGTTTTATAATATGTTATCGGGGGTATTATTTAATTGTTGGCAAAGCGCCACAGAGATATCGCGAAACGATTCCGCGATGATTGTCAAGGCATCTGCAGATTTTTCATCGGCCGTAGCGCTTCTCTCTTGACATTCCTTGATGCCACGCAACTCCAGTAAAGTATCGGCGCGGTGCTGGTTTTTACTTTCTTGGATTTCTCCTAACATTTCAGTAACCCTATCATAAGGACTGACTCTTCTCCTTGTTTGAGGCAGATTTCTCACGCGTGCTAAATAAAAATTCATGTCATGTTTTATTGAAACTTGATGCTGTAGAAAATATAACCTAATGTGTAAAAATCATATATCAGCAGGTTTCTTTATCAAAATTGTTGGATTACTTTCTTACTAATTGAAATTAATTAAAAATTAGTAGTTGTACAGTTTTGAAATGCTTCCCTCGTTGGGGGGGCCTTGATTCTCTAATTTATAAAAAAAATGTATTTGTAGTGTTGGCTCTATTATAAGTATAATGTAATTTTACTTGCTTTTTATGTTTAACTTCAATCTGGAACAGTGCTGATTTCGTTGTTTTATCTGGATTAATATTGATGTTCCAGAATACGCGTAGGCCTCTTTTTTCTAGTATCTGAAACTTAAAAAGGGTGTCTTTCTCAAGGATCCCAAGCCTTATATGGGTTTCCTATTCTAGGTTCCCAAGCCAAATAGGGGTTTCTTTTACTGGGTTCCCAAGCCCACTGTTGATCTTGACAGTTGTACGTAGTGCAATCTGGATATTGTATATCGAGTAGTTTGATCTGGATACCGTAGATCTCGTGGTTTCGTCCGGTTACCGTAGATCTCGTGGTTTCGTCCGGTTACCGTAGATCTCGTGGTTTCGTCCGGTTACCGTAGATCTCTTGGTTTCCTCCGGGTACCGTAGATCTCGTGGTTTCGTCCGGGTACCGTAGATCTCGTGGTTTCGTCCGGGTACCGTAGATCTCGTGGTTTCGTCCGGGTACCGTAGATCTCGTGGTTTCGTCCGGGTACCGTAGATCTCGTGGTTTCGTCCGGGTACCGTAGATCTCGTGGTTTCGTCCGGGTACCGTAGATCTCGTGGTTTCGTCCGGGTACCGTTGATCTCGTGGTTTCGTCCGGGTACCGATAGATCTCGTAGTTTCGTCCGGTTACCGTAGATCTCGTGGTTTCGTCCGGGTACCGTAGATCTCGTAGTTTCGTCCGGGTACCGTAGATCTCGTAGTTTCGTCCGGGTACCGTAGATCTCGCGGTTTCGTCCGGGTACCGTAGATCTCGTGGTTTCGTCCGGGGACCGTAGATCTCGTGGTTTCGTCCGGGGACCGTAGATCTCGTGGTTTCGTCCGGGGATCGTAGATCTCGTGGTTGCGTCCGGGTACCGTAGATCTCGTAGTTTTGGTATAATCTGGATATTGTAAAACTTGTAGTATGATTATAACCTCAGATCATGTTTTAGCGCGAGGGTCTCTTTGTCTAGCCCAATATGGCTTTTTTAAATAGGTTTTGGGAACCTAGTTGAAAAAAACCATATTGGGCTAGAGAAAGAGGCCTAATATGGGTTTCTTTAACTATGAATCATAGAGACAACTGTTGGTATTATAGCTTCATCTAGAACAATGATGATCTTCTAGTTTCATTCAGAACAATGTTGATCTTCTTGTTTCATCCTGAACAATGTTGATCATTGACAATATGCAAAAATTGTTTTGAAAAGTCAGATGATGCCATAGATTCTAGGTTATTTAAAATGTAAACATATTTCTTTATGATAAGAATAGTAACATTCTCGATAAGTAGCGCTGAAAATGTTGGAAAATGCTTCATCGCCAAATGCTAAATCCAGTTGAGTACCACCATCAGTTGATTGCTTCAAGCTAAGACCTTGTAAAAGTTGAAACCCATTATCAGAGAAGAAATCAATTAGCTTCTTGGTTTCAAGAGATGATGTCTCAAGAAGGTTAATGTTGAAGTCACCAACAATGACGCTGGGAATATCATCATCATAATATTCCGCTACACATTTCCCAATACCATATATTATGTCGCGAATGTTGCAAGATGGGGAAGAGTAAACTGCTAGTACAGAAAGGCGTAAATCACCTAAAGTTCCATCCATCCACAAGCATTCAATATGAGGGTTATTGTTGATTCGGCCGTGTATACACGAATCCTGGTGTTAGTTACATTTTCTTTGATATAAGCTGATACTCCATATGGTTTTCGTCGCGACTCACGAGGGAGGCGAATACCATTTAACTCCGAAAATCCAGGAAGTTTAAAATCATCCGTTTCTTTGGCCCAGGTTTCAACTAAGAATACCATATCAGATTCCATTATTTTCAGGTCTGAGGTCACATCTTTTAAATAACAATTTAAAGACTGTACATTATGTACATAAATAGATACTTTTTATCCAAAAAAGGTAGAATCAACGGGCAATCTTTTCGTAGCCGCTCCATCTATAAGGCAAGAACGTCTTTATTTTTAATCACTGGTTTAGGCGCTGTGAACTTTCCCACGATGAACAAACCATTTGATGTCTTGGCTCTACTTCAAGCGACGTATAAGTGCGATCTTTTCATGGGTCGCTTTTGATTAAGATGAACAACTACTTGAGAGTAGGTGTCTCCTTGACTCTTGTGTACAGTAACAGCTTCGGCAATTACTAGAGGATATTGCTTTCTTGTTACGTAGATGTTCTTCTGTCCTGAACGTCTAGTGAAACTTCAGACAACCTTTTCAATAGGCGTCCATGATTCACTAATATTCTCGGCTGCCATTAATCCTTGCGCCTGCGCTCTAGTCTCTTTTCCAGTCTTTTCATCATTGAATTCAATCCAAACTCGAACAGGAACTTGCTCATCTTTTTGATTTTGGCCATACTGTATTTTTCTTAGCCTACCAGTTGCACCATTTACCAAACCATCGGCAGTGTTCAAATTTTTGGTGATCATGTACCTGATACCAACCATTAGAGTTAATTCTCTTGGTAAACCGCTGGTTTCTTGGGTTTTTAAGGTTTTGACGGCTTCTAGAATTCTTGCTTTTATTTCGTTGCTGGCATCACCCGTGGCCGAGTCAAATGAGACTGAGAACATCTTTTCAGCATTCCGTGAACATAACTTTAATTCATTGAACGCATTTACTTCATCATTTGTTGCAAACAAATGAAGGGATTCCAAAGGTTGAGGTCTTGAAATAGATATTTCCAGACTTCGAAACAAATCAACGTCAGCGGGTGTCATCTCTCCCATGGACATTCGATTTAAAGCCATTGCAAATATTTTGTCATCTTACTGCCTCATAATTTCGCTAAGCTCATAGAGCTTAAATTCTTCCCACAGTGGACTTCCAATAAGCGCCGCATAGGGGTTATTCTTCTCCTTTAAGGGCATGAATGTGTAGTTATCCCCAACAGGGGGTAATTGGTTGTAGTCTCCCACGAGAATAACAGAAATACCACCAAAATGCTTTGAAGATCCGAAGATTTGTTGGGCTCTTAGATTAATATAATTGAATATTTTGGCTCCACACATAGATATTTCATCTATTATCAGAAGTTTCAAGCCTAAAAGAGAACATTTTTTTCTGTTCAAAGTGTCGGGTTCATCTTGCCAGAAAATTGGTTAGTTGGCAAATTAAAGGCAGAGTGAAGAGTGACACCATCAATATTAAAAGCCGCTTTCCCGGTGAAAGCCGTTCTTAGAACAGATAATTGTGATGGATCGGCACCAGGCTTGTTTTTTTCATGCCTAGAAACGGCTTCAAAAATGGCTTGAATCAAAAGACTTTTTCCAACACCAGCACTGCCTGTTATCAGAATCCTCAAAGGTTGTCCTTGAGATGTTTTGAAATGATTAAGTACGTAGTAGAAAATCTCTCGCTGCTTCGAGTTAAGTTTTCGAAGCATGCTGTAATATTCTTCATTGTTGACCAGAGTAATTGTTGGAGTGAAGTTGGCAGCGCTTGTCTGTTGAATATCAGAAGTTATGTCACAAACGGCTTCTTGAAGAGAGTTGACGAAATATTGCGCATCATCCCATGAGAAACTTCTATCACGCTCGTTTTGATGTTCAATCATAGGTTGTATATTTTGAACGTTATTTGTGTGTTGGTTATCTCTTATTTCTTGAATCATTTGGTCCAGATCCAAATCATCGACTTGATTTATAAATTCCCTTCTAACTCGAGATATTTCCAGCTTACGGAATTCATAGATTTCTTCTACGTTAGCTTCCAGCAGTTCAGTTTCCTCACAACGCCAAGGTAAAAACAACATTAATTCCACTCGACAGTAGTTTATGAGATCTTTCACCATACTGTACTTTTTGAATCTGATTACTTTGGCCTGTATCCTTTTCCTGACGTATCCTGAAGAATCTTTCAGTTCAAGAGACGTTTCAAATGAAATCGTGTCATTTCCTTCATCTTCATCTTCGTTCAAATTTTGGGTTCTCCTATTGCGTTTGGTTCGGGAAAACTCATACCACGAGGCGAAAGCGGCTAGACTGAGATTTTCCAAGTCATCAGGTCTCGATATGTAGTGCTCGATGATGCCATCAGAAAAACGTCAGTACTATCATAAGGCAATAATTCCAATTCCGATGGTCTTTTCAGAATGTGCACCCTTTCTTCCGGGGGTGAAGTATTGATGTAAATATGAGCACGACTGCTTCGACAAATTGGTATGGAAAGTAAGATGTAGCAGCATTCTTGAGCGCTAATTTCTTCACAGTGGATAAATTTATTAGCAATAACCTTTAATCTCTCTTTTATACCACTGCCTTTATTTTTTGCGTCTTTGATAGCTTCTCTAAGGAGCATTGACATACCCTTTTGGGTTTTACCAATGTACGAAACGATATACATGAGACAGGCGTACGGGTCTAAGACGTATTGGAGATCCATATTGGCGTTCCATAACTCCAAAATCTTCTTGTTCTATGGATTTATTCTAATTTCTTTTGGTGGTCTTTTAAGAAGTACAGAGCACCTTCTAATTGGATAAGTTACAGCTGCAATATATTGCTCTTCCGTCATGTTCAGAGTCCCCAAAAATTCTTCAAATGTTTCCGGTGCAGTTTCAACTTTCAAATTCTCGATAGCTTTTTGCACCAATTTGCTTAAGCCTTCAACCTCTTCAACACTTTCGTTTCCATCACGTTTTGAAGGGTCGTAAATAACAGTTCTTCCCATTGGCGGAAAAGGTATTCCAAAAGGACACGATGACCGTCCACTATCATTCTTCTTACGACAGGTTTTGGAATGCTTGTGGGTTTGCAGCTTGACCAAGTTGTTCCATTTTTCACTTCCATCCCCTTTCGAGCAAGTAATGTTGGAATCAATGAATATGATAACCTCTTCCAGATTGGAGTTATCGGTTCTCAATTGTGGAGCGTTCTTATACCAGAGGAGAATATGAGCGTGTGGTGATCCCCTCATTTGGAACTCTATTCTAATATAGTAATCATCAATGGTACTAATCGGTGACTCCTTGCTTCGTAGAAACTTCAAAAATTCTCTCAAACGATAATCAAAATATCGGCTGCAGGTGACAGGGTCCTCGTTGATAAGCTTAGCTCTATCCATAAATCCCAATGTTTTCACATATTCTTTCGCAGTTTCTCGAGGGTGCCCAGCAATGACGCACAAGGACTCCAAAAGCTCTTCCCATTTCGTCTCAGCCGCAGGAACCATGTAGGATTACCAAGTTGGCAAACCATAGCCAGAAGATCTTTTTCACGCTGTTGTAAATAGCCAGGGGAAGATCTGACGCTTTCCAAAACTTTGTAACCTTCATCGTGTTTCACCAGAGAATCCAAACTTCCAGGTCCTGTTAAGGCTCCCGCTGTGTATGATTGGCCAGCTTTGGACTTGGTTTTTCTCATGCAAATATTAGTAGCGCTCCTTAGTTTTGACGATACTAATTTAACGTAGGAATAAAATATTTTCAGAATACTAGACGCACAACGCCTATCGCTGCATCTGAATTCCCATTTTATTTGCTGTGTGTACGTTGCCTTAGGTGGAAGCCTCAAAGCTTGACCAGCATAAATACCAGGGAAAGAAAGGTATTCGGAGTTCTCATCATAAATAATAGATTGTGGTGTCTGCCCTTCTCCAGGAGCATAAGCTATACTTTCAATCTGAGGTGTAATTTGATCTTCAGACGAAAGCAATAGGGTATCATTATTGCCATTATTTAATTGCGCTTCTTCACAAATTTCTTCCCATTCCTCGTCACTGTCAGGTACGTGTTGAGGTTCTGCAACGGCACTCTCTCGTACATCTGTACCAATAGAGGGCGTGTGCTCTACTTGAGTTGGCATATCTTCTTCATTTAAAAGGAATCTATGCTATTTGATTGACTGAATTCCAAAGCCAGGTCATCTGGAACTGTAACTTCATGTTTTAAATATAGCGGAGTTGTTATTAGGAACTTTAAGGCATCCATAATTTTTCTGGGACGAACGGTTTCAAACATATAGTGGTGTTGGTATTCCTTCATCCTCATGAGTTTAATTTGAAAAACTTGGGTGTCAGTGGGACTACTTGGTAAAATAGAAACCGAAGAGTCGATTGAAACTGGTACATTTACGACATTACCTCGAATGCCTCTTTGCTGATCAACTCCTAGTTTTCTTATTTGCATAAACGGTAATCGAGGAAAAACCATTCTACACTCCAGTTCCGTTAGATTTTTCAACTCTAGAGGCAAATCAGAAAACAAAAGCCATTTTCTTTGGACAAGGGTGGTACTTTCTTTCGAGAAACATAGTTGTAGCAACAAGCACACAACAAAATAAGTGACGGAAGCACTCTATGATTTATTCCTTCAACTGATAAGTATTTAACCGACTCTGTTTTCTTAACAGAAGTACGGAAAAATAGTCCAGAACAACATTCGCATTTATGATCTGGACCATCTGATATATTTTGGAGATAGATGTTTTCATAATATTGTGGATGTTGTTTATTACTGTTTCTTCTTGCTCTATCTCTGATCAGCTCCAAATGAGCATAATTTTCATCAAGTCGTCGAACTTGTCTTGTAACATTGTCTCGCTGTAGTTCATTTCTAGCATAGTCTTCATTTTCTCTTCTTCTTTTTTTAGAAACATTATCCCTTATCAATTTGGATTGAGCAGAGTTATTAGTTGACAGGTTTTGACTAGTTTTAGGAGCCTCACTAGCTGAATGAGCTTCAAAAGTTGGATTCTCACTCGTTGAAGCACCGTCAAAAATTGGTGGGTCCTCCCATGTTGAAGAACCGTCAAAATATGATGGGTTCTGACCTGATAAAGGCCCATCAAAAGATGTATGGTCCTCTATCGTTGAAGAATCCTCAAAATTCGATGGGTTCTGAGTTGCTAAAGGCCCCTGAAAAGATGTAGGGTCCTCTATCGTCGAAGAATCCTCAAAATGCGATGAGTTTTGAGTTGCTAAAGGCCCCTGAAAAGGTGTAGGGTCCTCCATTGTCGAAGGACTCTCAAGATGTGATGAATTCAAACTTGATGAAAGAACCACAAAAGTTGTAGGGTTCATACTTGTTGAAGAACCCTCAAAATATGATGGGTTCTGACTAACTAAAGACCCCTCAAAAGATGTAGGGTTCACAGTTGTTGAAATGCCTTGAAACATTGAATTGCTTTGACATGCTAAAGCAGAAAAGCCGTCAAAGGACTGCTCGGTACTCCTTTTTTCTCAGCGTATCTTTCTCGTTTACGTGCATTTTCTTTTAGTCGGAAGCCTGGATTTTGACGTAATCTTCTCATTTTTTCTTTCGGTGACTCTTTTACATATGAAGCCATCTCTAAACTATGAAGTTTGTTGATTAAAATATTCTTTGCATATTAAAATATTGAAAAATATGCACAAATTTATGTGAAATCTTACTACTTATATTACTATTGAATGAGAGTTAGTTAACCGCAAATTATGTTACAAGATTTTCTGTTAAAATTTACCTTGAACTAAAACTAAACAACTAAAAGCAACATGCACTAGTTTAACTATGAATTATGATATAATTACAATAATACACAAATCTAGCAAAGGCTTAAACTTTCAAGTAATTATACAACCCCTTAAATACGAACATAAAGTTAGTATTTTAAAAAAAAGTATCAAATATTAAATATAAAAAGAGTAGTTTTCCTTTAAACACAAAAATAATACTTAGCTGGAAGACAAATATTTAAATCATGAATTAATCAGGGTAATCAGAAAATCTCGCTTGTGGCACAAAAACAGAGGTTTGGAAAACAGTTTTTTTTATTATTTTTGAAAAAGTACATCGCTCGCAGTGCAGAGCTAAAGTTCCCTCCTCCCTGGTCAGATCTAGGCTATATTTAGCGCCATCATGACGGCCTAATTTAAATGCATATAGCAATGTTATTTTAAACTTTTTTTGCTCATACACAAAATTTACAATTAAAAAACTAAATTTAATATAGAGTTAACAATTAATAATTATTGCTTCGAAATTGTTTCAAAAATAGTAGTGTATATACGTAGATGACGCTACAATAGGGCAACGCCGGTACTGCCCGGTAGCCTGTAGGCATAGAAAAGCGTCTGCACTCTGCTCTGCAAGGAAGTAGATTTGAAGATGGTTTGAGCAAATTTTAAAATTTGGTTCATAACTGTTGCATTTAAGAATGGGATGACGATATTGATATATCATTAACGTTTATAGGCAAATTTAAACTTGAAATGATAATTTTTCTTTGTCCAAACTTTTTACTTAAAAGTGAAAAGAACCTTAGAAAGTGCTTGTGCTTGGTAAAATTTATTATTGGGATTATTTGAGTAATCAAACTTCAATAGAAAGATTTTATTACGAATGCCAATACTTAAAATTAAACATCAAATTATCATTTTTGTTTGTCCAAAACTGTAACGTGCTTAAAGAGAAAAAGAAAGTTTTAGCTAGGCTTTAGCTTTTCTAATCCCAACACCCAAATTAAATGTACAGGTATAGTTAACCACAAAAATGTGTCTATCTGGAAGCACTTGCAAGTTAATTTAATAAACTTAAAATATAAACACTTACATAGATGGTAATATCATAAACTTGCTAAGTTACAGAAGTTTCCCCTGAGACTACGGTATAAACTTCGTTTGGTTTACAAATCAAATATCTCTTACGTTAAAAATGTGTTTAGTTTAAATTAGATTTTAGACTTTTCGACGAGTAGAATCCCTAAAATAATTTTGTAAACCTTCTAATGCTAAAAACGCGACATAGTTTACTGCCATTCTACCATTCGTGAATTTCCCGCCAAGAGTTTACATTTCAGAGGCGCTCCGTGTTAGTTTACCTCTCGTATACGAGCGCTACCATGGAAACGGCCCACCCCCAACAGGGGAGGCGAGAGTAACGCGCCCGCCACTAGAGATACTAGGTTTAGGCAACATAACTCGAGTTTAATAGTATGTCTAGACAGCCGAGAGCGTAAAGGCGTCAATCTGCGGAGTGCAAACTCTGTGCGATGATGCGGGTTCGTTACCCGGTCGACGCGGAAAAATATTTCATAAATAAATAAAATAAAGTACGTTGCATAGAGTATAGATGTCACTGAAATTCATATTTCAAGCGGGAAATTTGAATTGAAAGTAACTTTATTTATGATGGATTCTCTCAGGTTACACCAAAAATTTGGGGGCAGAAGGGGGGAGAGAAGACGCCCAGCCGCAAGGGGTAATTGCAATGCTTCCGCAGTCTATAGACAGCGAAAGCAAAAATGGAAAACATTTGTTATGGGCCCATATTGAAGAAATGTTCTTAAAAGATGCTTCATCCGCTCTGAGGCTTTGTCCAAAGCTAACTCTGGATCACATAGAACTTGGATCTTTCTACGCCATGAGAGTCAAATTAGCATCTCAAATACTTAGCGCAACTGCAGCTGCAGCCGTTGAAAAATTAGTTGGAGAGAAAGCATCGGAAACTGTAGTTTTCCTCAGAATATTCAACCGATTTTTCGACATGCTTGATTCTAGAAATGTAGCACAGGGGACACGAACTAGAAATCCGGATATTGAACCATTTACTTCTATTAATGACTGGCGCTTTAAAGTATGAATTAAATAATATATGACAATGCTTTAAATAATAATATTTAAAATTTCCTTGCTAATAGTGGTTGGAAGAAGACTTTTTAGGATATCTTAAAGATTGGAAAGATGAAGCGGAGAAGGCTGATGTTGCTCCTGAAGAACAAAAGAAAATGCAACTTAGCAGAGAAACATTAGCTGGAATTTACGCAACAGGTACTATGTCATATTAAATTCAATAAAATTTATTTATAAGTGTTAATAATACTAGTCCTCCTTAGTTCACTCAGTGATTGGAGCAACCAAATTTCTTTTGACCAAAGGAGCACCATTCGTGTTAACAGGAAACTTCAATCAAGATCCCTTAGAACAACATTTTGGAATGCATCGACGTTCAAGCGGATGTAACCAAAACCCAGATTTATCCCACATAGGATTTAATGAAAGAAAGTCCAAAATAATGAAACCCTTAATTAACCAAACTAAAAGGGGTAATACGACTGAATACAGACCAATTAGTTCAATTTAAAATTTATTCCTTTCTGAAAGTCATATTCATGGCTAAATTGTTTCTACAAAAATGTACTTGAAAGTTAGGAGTACAGAATTTATAAGCAGTATATTCAAATCACAAATGTATCACTATTATTTCATATCACAAATTTAAATTTGAAACTAAAATAAAATTATTTGCTTTCAGCCTTGCAGTAGCATTTGACTTTGCATGTACAAGATAAACTTTCTTTCAGTAACCTTCGCAGCCCTTTTTTCTTCGCCAAAGCTAAGCGCTGGGTCTCGTCTAATTTTATTTTAGTGTAGTTTCTCAAAGCAGATCCACGACGATTGATATATGTGTCAAAAACCAATGACGTAGCCTTTTCCCTATGCTCTACATTTTCATTTCCCCATACATCAAGCCAAAAATTTCTTTAAGCCTCGCTAAAACCATAGCTTTCTGGCTCTTAGTTTCAGAAGCATCCTGCGATAAGTTGATTTTATTTACATTTTGATAAAATGGTTTTGTAAATTTGTCCAGCATTTTAAATAATCGAAAGTCTTTCGTAGTTAAAGATAAAAGTCCACCCCTACTAATCAAAGTTGTCCCCTCTGTGAAGGTTTTTTGGTTGGATCCAGAATCTTTTGCTACACAATTTTCAAATAAAATTAATATTGTTGGCTCTTCATAGCGATTAGCAATTTTTCGCATTGTATAGCCAACAATGTGATGTATAATTTGGTCTTCTTTGTCGCGACTTATTTACAGGTGGGCCCCTTTACAATGCATAGAGGGGTGGTGGCTAGCCCCTATGCCACAGCTAACCTACAGCGCCCTATACAAACTATTACCGTTAACCTCAGCAAGTTTTGATGGAAAGGAGAAACCGGGTTAGACCGCGGAGGAAAACTCCTTTTAACAAGTGGGGAGAGAACTTGCAAACTCTACGCAGAAGGATTTGTTCCCAGATTTTCACCCGGTGCCACAGTCCGGGATCGAACCCGGGATCCTCTTGCTGCGAGGCGAAAGCGCTAACAGCTACGCCACCCCACCTCATGGCAGGGTGTTCTGGGACTTTCAAATTGGTATCGACAAAATCCGGCTTCAAGGAAACCCATTGCGTTAAAATATTGTTCATGAATCTTCTAAGCCAATTGAAAACCACTTTTTCCTGGATTTCTGAACTCAATTTCTTAAACGTTTCAAAATTTATGAAAAGTGTAATCAGTTTCGAAATTAGATGACTATTTTCCCTAAGTTGTCTGGCGTGTATAATGAAGCTGCCCTTGTCTTTGATATTTTTGGAACTCAAGGTGGTCAGGATCACAATAATATCTGAGCTTAAAGTGTTAGAGTAACCAAAAATCGGTATTTTTAAAACTAAAAGGTTTTATTCCCATCTGAAAGATCAAATCTTTCTGATTCAGAATATCTGTTTATATAATGCATTATAATTTTTCAAATATTATGAAAACCCCGGCTTTCGGAACCTACTCGCAGAACTATTTTGACAGTTAAATTTTGTGGTACTCCATATACCCCTGGTGACGTCATGATTCGAGCGCGCGTGAACCGCGACTCCGCAAGTCCTATTTTTTATTGATAGGTAGCGCTTTCAAAGTGATCGAGCGCGCGATGTTTTAAAACTAGGTTTAGCTCTCGAATGAAATCTGTCACGCGCTGGTCAACCACTTATGACGTAACCAGGGGTATATTTATAATTTATTCCGTCTTAAGGAGGTATGTGAAATATCAATTTTCTTTTTCATATTACAAAATGAATAAATATCTATAAGACTTTTTACTTTGGATCTACTGTTATTATAACCCAATTGATGTTTTAAAACGAAAATTAGCCACTTTTCAAAAAACGTGGCACTAACACTTTAAGTATAGTTTATTTGGATTCAAGCTTTCAAGAAATTCTTTAACATTTCGCCTTCCAGATCCACGTCTTTCATGTCAGTGCAGGTTTTTTCAAGCAGGGTTTTTTCGTTATTAGCGAAAAAAACAGCGTTGAAATCTTAAAAGGGTTAGTATGTTAATTTTGATTAATTTGAAAGAAAAATTCAACATTATCAAGCTTATATACCTGCTGAGGTAAAATCAACAACCGTGCTGGTTTTAGAACGTCTGAACGTTCTAGAAATAGATCTCCAGCCGCAGATAGGCGAGCAAACCCTTCGCTTATAGAGCAGACCTATTTTGATAGCATAAAAGTCTTTTAAATCAGGGTACCTTCTCATCTCTAGGGGAAATGTCTAAAGTTTTATCATCTTTTATGTACAATAAAAATGATTCTCAATCAGACGGCTTAGCAGCAGAAGTCAACTAGCGCACTAAATGTAAAAAGAAGTGCTAAAATTAAGCACTAGAGAGTAGTTTAAAAAAAAGCCGGATAAATCCAATAAAATCCGGATAAATCCAATAAAATCCGGTTTAAACCAGCAAAAACCATACCAGTGGCTTTTTCAAGAAAAATCCGGATTTTTGCCAACCCAGCTTTGGACGCTCATTTCCGTTTTAAAATTAGGTTTTTGACGCCATTTACGCGTAATGTTTATTTTAAATAGGTTAAATAGAGCTAAGTGATAAAAAGTATGCCATACGCAAGTTATTTTACCAGGAGCAGATGACAAAGGAGTCTCGGACGCTAGCTTCCATAATGTAGAGGGCAATGGGATCCGCGAACGTCACGGTTATTAACCACAATCATTACGCCAGTGCCACCTCTCGTAGGAAATTTGAGCTTTATTTTCCAGCCAATCGCGTGGCTGCAAAGTCTCGAAAAGAGATCTGGGAAATCGCGTCTGGAGCCTCTCTTTAAAACTACGTATCGTCTGCTTATAATTAGCCTAGGATTAACGAGTATTAGAGTTAAAAAATGGATTTCAACGGCTTTTTATTCTTTTTTTAGGCTAAAATTGATAATGAAAAGCCCAGCGAGTAACGTATGTACACTATTAAAGAACTAAAATGTGTTTCAGTTAATTTTTTCTAAATTTCTTCTTGAATTAAATGATAGCTACAAGAGGTTGGGAAAAGAAATCACTCACGATCTTTTAAAGCCCAAAAAGTAAGAGATAGTTATATCGTTTTCCAACCTCTTAGCATTCAATTAATTCAAAAGAAATACGGAATATTTTGGCCCTAAAACACATATATAACATTGTGTTTCGGCATCTTTTAAAACCTTGCTTTTATCTTTTGAAAACCCGACCCCAATCATTGTTAATTAAGCCTTGGCTTACCTGGGTTTCTCTGCTAGTTTGGACTTAATTTGACCCTATTTAGTAGGTTTAAAGTCACAAAATGTAGTCTTATCTTTTATCTTAATACCAACGGTTACAGCTGTTTGAATAAAGTAATTATATTGTGTATATTTTTGTCGCGATCGGATAAGACGAACCTCAGTAGCCACCGTTAGTCCGTTATTACAAAAAAATTCCCAGCAGACTTTGGTGCCAGATATAATCCACCAAAAGCATCGTCTGCTATAATGTCTGATAGCGCCTCTATGGCAAACGATACCGCTACAGCTGTGACGTACGCGGGTGCCATTGCCCTCTATATTGTGGAAGCTAGGGTCCGAGACTCCTTTGTCATCTGCTCCTGATTTTACTTATATGCCTGAATTTGTAAAATTTCCTCGGTCTTCGATTTCGTGGATTATAAATCAAGTTGGGAATCCAAAGAAAACCTCTCCAAGTCGAGACGCAATTAAGAGGTTTTTCTTAGATAATTAAATAAATATAATTATTTTGATCGTCATTATTTTACCTTGATTCTAGTTAAAACGTTTTAAGAAACTTTACTCCAAAAATAATTTTAAACATTAATATTGCTGACTTGTGAATTCAAGCGTATGCCTCTCTAACAATTTTTGAAAATTAAGGGTATATAAGGCGATTGATTGACAATAAATGATAAGGAAGTTGCATTTGCGTGAACCTTTTGTGGAAGCCCTGCCATTGGGAGGCAAGACGTTTCTCGTAACCCTAGCCGATCGCCGCCTAAATCTTAGCCGGGGTCATCTTATAATGAATATAGTAATACTAATTCTTGTCACTAGAGTGCGGGAAAAAGTGTAATAGGACTGGGCCATCTTGTTTCAGAGGAAATCATGTCGCAAATTTTCGCGTTTAGGAAGTCTGGTCGGCAACATGGAATTGGTATTCTATTTTCAGCAAAAATTTACTGGAAGGAAGGAGGTGGCCAATAGGATGTGACATATGCGTAACGTCATAAGCTTGGTTTTGGTCAGCTCACGCTAAGACTTAAGAGCTGTACCTTCGCACGTACAAACCGAGACATCGACTTGTTGTAACAAGAAAGGGGAGGAAAGATAGGCGGAAAGGATGGTATTTGTTATGTATTTAGTTTTTTAATAGCAATTAGCTAACACTGTTAAAAAATCATCTAACCTATTGATGATAACGATCTGTATATTTACTTTGGTCTCAGAGGACCTGAAAGTCGCGCCCGTTTCGGGGGAATAGGATTCGTGTTTCAATTGTAGTGGGTAGGCTCGATATTGCAGTCGCGATTATGGCTAAAAATATACCGACAATCAGACCGTTTTGTGCTGGATCCAGCCCTGCCAAAGCATGGAAATTTTGGCGTCAAGACTTCATGGATTACCTTGCTGCGTTGAAATATGACGCCGAGGAGGAGGTCACGAAGACAGCCTTATTCCGTCACGAGTGTGGAGACGATTTGAAGAAGCAGTATCGATTGCTTAACCCGAGGTCGGTTACACCCGCTAAAGAAGTTGCACTGAAACAAATTCTCGATACCTTTGACAAGAAGTACGCTGCTTCTCATAATGAGATATTGGCGTCATGCATTGCATATCACAGAAGCAGGGAGAACCATTTGAAGAGATCTATTCTCGACTCCGGCTGGCTATTGAGGAGTGCAAGTATGGACAAGCTATGGACAGGATGCTACATGACAAGTTGGTCCATGGTCTTCAAGGATAGAGCCTTGCTGGAACGTCTCTTGCGGGAAGCAGGCCGATCAAAGAAGACGCTGAATGACATAGTAGCTGAATGTAAATCCGCTGATTTGTCACGGGCCCAGGCGAATGCCATAAATGAATCTCGTGCTGAAGTACATGTTGTTATCCCGAGCCGAGTAAAGCAAAGCGACGGAAAAAAAGTCTAAGGTGAAAGATACTGAGACTAAGGAATGAGGGTATTGCGGTCGCCAGCATGCGCCGAGGGAGTGTCCGGCGTTTGTGAAGACGTGTCTGAGGTGTGGTTACAAGAACCACTTCGCCGTAAAATGTCAAAAAGATGCGAAGGAGCAGATAGAAAGACCTCAGCGTCCTTCCTCAAGTAGTCGTCGGGTTGATACCACTACTCAGCTTTCTGATGATGTTGTGTACATTGGTACTGTGGAGGTCGGCAATGACGAATCTGGGTTGCGCAGGAAATCGGATAATGTCGTGAATAGCACACATGACGTTTGGTATGAGGATATATCAGTTAATGGATCTATCATAACCTTTAAGTTGGATACCGGGGCCCAAATCAATGTCATTAACAAGGATAGCCTGGAAAAGATGCCGAGACGTTCACGATTACAGAAGACCAGTCAAAGAGTCTTGGATTTTAGTGGCAATGAAATTCCCTTATTGGAGGAATGTTTCTCTGCATGCTTGACCAACAACGGAGGAAATGAAGGCACTTTTCGGTTCGTCGTAACAAGTTTGAACGTCAAACCTGTCCTCAGTGCTCACACTTGCGTTAAGCTAGGCCTAATTACAAGAACAACGGGTAACTCGGCCTCTTTCTGCCAAGCAGCAATGGGTTCACCTAAGAAGATACTTGATGAGTTTGAGGACGTCTTCAAAGGCATGGGCCGGTTGGACAGAGGAGTCAAGATACACCTAAAGGAGGATGTCATTCCTCATGTGGCAGCACCAAGAAAAATTCCGATAACCCAACATGATTAAGTTAAGCAATTAAACGTAATAACGAAGGTTGACTCTCCAACAGATTGGGTTAGCAAAATGGTAGTGATCGAAAAGCAAACGAAGATACGCATCTGCATAGATCCATGGCACCTTAATGTCGCTATTAAACGGCCACATTATCCAATTCCTACTGCGGATAAGCTCCCGGCAGGGCTTCATGGATGCGGTGTTTTTACGTTACTGGACGCTAAAGATGGCTGCCTCTGGACGAAGAGTCGTCATTTCTTACGACGTTTTCAACGCCAGGCGGTAGATATCGGTTCCTGGTATTGCGCTGTGGTCTGAACAATGCACCGGAAGAGTTCCAAAGGTCTATGGATGCGATATTCTAAAAGGAGCCTTCAGTCAATCCCTATTCTGACGACATTGTTCTGGGTTCCAAGAACGTTAAGAACATTGCGTTTTGCTGCGACGCACGCTGGGTCTAGCAAGAGAAGCAAATTTGAAGTTTAATCCTGGAAAAGTCCAATTGGCTTTATCGAAGATCAAGTATATTGGGCATATTATCTCTAAGGATGGCTTGGAACCTGATCCTGGGAAGATAGACGCAGTTATGAAGTATGCCGAACCTAAGAACAAAGATGATGTACGTCGCTTTCTGGGGATGATAACGTATCTTGCCAAGTTTACGCCGAATCTCTCGACATTGACGCACTCTTTACGTCAGCTAATGAAGCAATCTACACAATGGCATTGGGACGTAAACGTTCAGCGTGACTTCGAAAACATCAAGAATACGCTGGCACACGCACCGTGTCTTCGGTTCTTCGATCAAAACCGTCCAGTTACATTGTCGGTCGAAGCTAGTAAGAATGGTTTGGGGGCCGTGTTGTTGCAAAGCGGTGGTCCTGTCGGCTATGCATCAGCCTCATTAACTGAAACGCAGCAGAGGTATGCTCAGATTGAAAAGGAGCTTCTCGCGGTTGTCTTCGGGCTTGAGCATTTCCATTATTACACGTACGTCGTTCCGGTTGAAGTCCAGACTGACCATAAACCTCTGTTGGGACTAAGTCAGAAACCATTTCCTTGAGGCTGCAGCGGATGTTATTAAAGCTGAACCGATACAACTTTACCTTGACGTACGTTCCGGGAAAAGAGCTGTTAGTGGCCGATGCGCTCTCCAGAGCTCAGCTTCCGGATGCCTACTTCATGGAAGAAACAAATCCAGCACGAGTTGAAGTTTGTCTCATTGTCACAGCTTCGAAGTCAAAATGGGATGATCTGAAGAAGATGACGATTGACGATCCAGTTTCATATCACGAATGGCTGGCCTGACGTCAAGTCTAAATGTCGACTACAAGCAAGACCTTATTTTCATTGTCGGGCTGAACTCTATATGTCTTCCGATGGGATTCTTTGCCGTGGTCAGCGATTGGTGGTACCTAAGGATGCAAGGCGTGATATTCTGGACATATTGCACGCTGGTCATAGAGGGATGGTTGCTGGAAAAGCTACTGCTCGAGAATATTTTTATTGGCTTAAGATGGGTTAGGATGTCGAAGAGCTTGTTAATGGATGCCATGCCAGTCAGGCCTATCAGCGAAGTAATCAGTATGAACCCTTGATCATACAGGACATACCCATCAGACCATGGCAAAAGGTGGAATGTGATTTCTTTGAGATCAAGGGAAAACACTATCTCCTCATCGTGGATTACTTTTCGAAATACGTCGAAGTTCAGCTCATGCATGGAACTTCAGCACCTACTGTGATTACAGCCATGAAGACCGTCTATGCCAGATTCGGGATACCAGAAGAAGTTGTATCAGACGGAGATCCGCCTTTTGCCTCAGGAGCAATGAGAGACTTCCATAAAGACAAGATTACTTGTCATACTATGACAACTCCTTATTATCCTCGTTCGAATGGGCGGGTAGAACGTGCTGTCCAGACCTTAAAGAAAAGATTAGTCAAGGCTGTGGAAGATGGTAAAGACCTTCACTTGGTCCTCCTTGATTATCGAATTACGCCGACACATGGACTTTCATCTCCTGCGGAGTTACTAATGGGCAGGCGCCTTCGATCCCTTCTGCCTTCCCATCCGGAAAGGTTAATGCCACACTATGATGTAAGTCAAGGAACTGAAGAACTCCATTGCCGGCAATTGAACCAAAAGCGCTTTGGGGATCTAAGAACAAAGCCACTTGATCAACTTCAAGAGCACGATAGAGTATGGTTTCGACAGCGTCCTAAGGAACCTTGGCAGCAAGGTGAAATAATCCGATGCGGTCCACAAAGACGATCTTATGGCAGAAAGTCGGCCGATGGTACTATCTATACCAGAAACCATTATTACATACGTCAGGATCGCTCAGACATCGAAGATTACAGTGCAGAGTGTCCAACAACAGTTCCCAAAAGTGAAACTCCTGAAACATCAGAGATTACAACAACTGTTCCTAAGTGTGCTCTCGCTACCAAAACAGAGCCAGATGAGAATGATTTAGTTCTTGCCATAATTTAAAGTAGAAGAAGAAGAAGAAGACGTAAAAATAGAGATTTATGGCTTCATCCTTATTTAACTAGGCGAAATCAGCTTTCGGAATTTAATACACTCTTGAGCGAATTTAGATTAGAGAACAAGGAATTGTACTTTCAATACTTTAGAATGTATCCATCTACAATGGACTATCTATTAAGTTTAGTTGGCCATACGCTCAAAAAATCCATACTCAGTTTCGTGAACCTATTTCTGAGAAAGAGCGGCTAGCAGTAACATTGAGGTAAGATATAATTTATAATAATAATTTCCCTTATTCTCTCTCGTTACTTTAATGCGTTACTTTAAAATAGACATTTGGCTACAGGAGATAGCATGCAAACTGTGTCGTTCACAATGAGGATAGGAAGGTCCACCACTTCTCAGATTATCTGAGTATCGTGTGGTATTCTGTGGGTTGCACTTCAGAGTGAATATCTTCCTCAACCAAGTTTAGCACAGTTTTCATCGATTAGTCGGCACTTTCGGCAAAAATGGCTGTATCCTAATTGTTTAGGTGCCATTGATGGCAAACACATTCGAATTCAGGTACCGATCTATTCACATTATGCTGATTCAATGTGAACTTCCCTCATTATTTTGCAGGCATCGCCCAACTCGGGTAGTGACTATTTTAATTACTAGAAGTTCTTCAGCATAGTTCTGTTGGCCAATTCTGATGGGCAATACAGACAAGTCACTGTGGGTATTGGTGATAGTGGTCATAACAGTGATTCGGGAATTTTGGAAAATTCGGTATTTTGGAAAGCCCTGACAACAAACAAAGTGTCAATTCCTCCACCAGCTTCCGTTACAAATGAGGTCATCCCTAATATTCTACAGGGCCGGTAGGCCCTTGTAGATATGACTTGATACCGTTTTGTAACGTTAAAGTAATATTCACCCGCTTTTGCTAATTTCCTATGGAGATTAACATGGGTTTTTCGTGATTTTTCCCCACCGATAACTTAAAAACTACAGCGAAGATACTTTTCGGAATTATCTTAAATTAACAATTAAGTATTCAGGGTGTGCTATCAGCCAGTTTGATCAAAACAATAAAGTCTAAGTATGTTAATTTCAGTTACTTACAGAAGTACGGCTTTGACCATCGTGATTGGACATAATAATTAGCTAGATCTCTTGGAAAACCCAGTGTTATTACGTATCTGTAGTGTGGTGATTATCACGTCCGCTTCACACGCGGAAGGTCCCAGGTTCGAGCCCTGCTAGATACATGTATTGACCATCGTGATTGGACATAAGAATTAGCTAGATCTCTTGGAAAACTCAGTGTTATTACCTATCTGTAGTGCAGTGGTTATCACGTCCGCTTCACACGCGGAAGGTCCCAAGTTCAAGCCCTGGTAGATACATGATTTGACCATCGTGATTGGTCGCTTGAATTAGCTAGATCTCTTGGAAAACTCAGTATTACCACTTATCTATGGTGTAGTGATTATCACGTCCGCTTAACACAAGGAAAGTCCCAGGTTCGAGCCCAGGTAGATACATGTTTTAACCCTCCCCTAGTAGCACTGCCGACGTAGGGCCTACATGGCCGGCTTTGTGTGTTACCGACGAGTTGGTAAAAAGTCACTAATAAGTCGGGAGAGTAATAGTTTGAAAGTCGAAATGTCCGCCTGGAGGGACGACGGCCCGCCAGTTTTCCTACCGTTTTGAGGCTACTATAAAACGACTGTTGGCCGACTATATGTCGGCGTCATTATGCCTACCTAAAGCCACGCTCAATCCGACGATTTTGCGGCTTTTTAGTATAGGAACGGTAAATCGTCGGTAAAGGGCTGGCAGAGTAAGGGTTTGAGAGTCGAAATGTCCGCCTGGAGGGACGACGGCCCGCCGGTTTTTCTACTGTTTTGAGGCTACTACAAAACGACTGTTGGCCGACTATATGTCGGCGTCATTATGCCTACCTAAAGCCGCGCTCAATCCGACGATTTCGCGGCTTTTTAGTATAGGAACGGTAAATCGTCGGCAAAGGGCTGGTAGAGTAAGGGTTTGAGAGTCGAAGTGTCCGCCCGGTGGGACGACGGCCCACTGGTTTACCGACTGATACGACACGAATGAAATACGACCCTCATCCAGCACGTTTGAGAGTCGACTTAACCGCCTGTCAGCAAGAGGTCCGACGCTTTTGCCACGATCAAGCCTTAACTCGAGGCTTCTTTCGCTTATAGTAAAGGATACTGATACCTAGTATTGAAATTTCTTTAATACATTTTCAATGAACAACACTTAAGAATTTGTACTTTGAATATTTCAAGTAACATGCAGGTCAATTATAACAATTTCAAATATTGAACAATGTATTCGATATGACACGACTAGTCGAATGGAAATATTAGCTGCCTAGCTAATTGGTTTTAACAAAAAGTAAAATTTTTCAGGGCGAGTATAATATTTACATCAATTAAAGCATTTATTAATATTCATTGTTAATATCTTCGATGTGGCCAGTTACTATCTCTTAAATTACAAAAAACTTTATGAAAAATATACACTTACAGATTTTTTAAGGAAAAAGAAAAACATACAATTCTAAAGGGTATTACTTGACACATTTTTCTCTTAAAATGTTTGAAACCGCATAAAAATTCTCAAATTAAAACAAATTGAAATCTATTTTGGAATTCAGTATTATTTTCACAACCAAAAATCTATAAAATACTTAATATATAAGGTTTTTGAACTCCAAGCGCCCCAAAACACTTGCTTCTTTTATATTCAAACAAAGAAACTGAAGGTATACATAAACGTTTAAGTTTTGGTTTCACTTTCTATGGGTGTGGTTCCCAGCAGATGAGAAGCTAGGTTAAAAAGCAAAGGCTTATGCATAAAACTGGCTCTAAGAGGTAGATAAATTGATAATTCAATAACAAAATTCAAACCTTACGTGACCAACGAAGACGTTTCTAGTTTATATAGTGTGACAAAGAACCTTAGCGATGAAATTAAAAGTTAGCAAGCCTATAACTAATCATTTTCGAGCACAAAAATCTCGTTTAAACATTCTAACGACCCATCCGCGTCAGAGATACTGGAAAGGCTAACTTGCTTTCGCACTAGCAGCGCCCTCTTCGATGATGACGTGCATGGTTTCATTTTACTCTTTTAAAACGTGACCATACCGACTAGCGGGAAGGAGTTGGTAAACAATTGGCAAAACTGGGTTACATGTTTTGGACGGTAGGCAAGCCTACTTCAAACCACCACAGTTGCAACTGTCGTATAAATGTCGGTTACTAAACGGCCTAAGCATAACTTTGCTTTTAATTTTACTCTTTTTAAACGTCACAATACCGACTAGCGCGAGAGAGTCGGTAATCAATTGGCAAAAATAAGTTGGAATTTTCTAGACGGTAGGCAAGCATACTTTAAACCATCTCTGTTCCAACTGTCAGATAGATGTCGGCATTGCCAACTAAAAGAAGTGGTCGGCTTCATGAGTCGGAAAAGTGTCGGAATAAGCATGGTACAGCTGACTGGACCGTAAACCGACTATTCGACCTTTAACCGACTGTTATGCGGAAGGCTTGTGCTACTGGGGTCGTGATTGGACATAATAATTAGTCAGATCTCTTGGAAAACTTAGACTTACCATGTGTCTGTGGTGTAGTGGTTATAATAAATATTTAACGATTATTTCACTTCACCTGGTTTAATAATGTGACTTAGGTAGCATACTTTTTCCCTACTTTTAAAACCATGAAACTAAGAAATATTAGAAGTTCAACAGATTGTCAAAAAAAGATGTTAAAAGCCACTGTAAATGGTGCTTAAATGCCTAATATTTCCTTAAAACTTCCAAATAATATTAGTAAATGGCGTGAATTGATCATAGAAATGGGATTAAAGTACATCCTAAATGATGTCTTTTTTGGCTATGGAAAAAACAGCATATATGGTGTTTGAATGCACCATTATATTTTAGAATGCAAATGTGTGACGGTAAAGCAAACATAATTATTCAAAATTTAATTACATTAAGACTGAAGTGACAGATATTATATAAAAACATCTTGGTTTGGACCAAGGCCGAAAAAACAAACGATATGTGTGAGGTTTATCAATTGACTGAAGTTCAGATATTGAAATTTTTTTCTAGTTATTTTTATCCACTCAATCCTTGATCAATATTTAATTCAATCAACTGATTTTACTGTTAATCTATCTATTTCCTCTAAATTAAATGAAAAAAATTACATATCTACGCTTTTTCAAGAACAATTAATTTCATGATAAAATGTGGTTTCGTCTCTAATTGCCCATGTAGACGATTGGTAAGTTTTGCACCTATTACTGCACTGATAAGCTCTAGATTAGGAAGCGTAAGTTTCTTTAAGGGCGCTACCCTTGCCTTTGATGAAACGAGAGTGGCTCAATAATTTCCGCTGAGGTCTTTGTAGTAGTCCACCGCAGCGTAAGCCTTTTCGCTGGCGTCTTCGAAACAGTGGAGTCCAGTTGGGTTTGACATTTTCTCTGAAGCCTTTGGGAGATAAAACCTGGGTACTTGTACGTAGCGAATGTTAGGCAAATCTTCACATCACGCTTGAAATTTCTCGCTATGTCTTCTGGTAAAAGTAAACGAGTCCTTTTTCGTTTCCGGTTCTTGCTGAATTCCTAAAAGAGCCTTAAGTTCTTTAGAGTTGCTCCTACATTTGCGGAGGTTAATTCCTGCCTCATTCATAATTTTTGCCGAGTCGATGGATAGAGCGTGGGTTTCTTGGTAGTTTATTCCCGGCGGCCATTTTACAAGATGGCGGCGAAATCTCGCGCTCTAGAGCTGGGGACTTTTAGTATATTTCTTTGAGAGGTCAAAAACAACCTATGTACCAATTTTCATCTTTATGTTCAAATGTTCTTGGTCAAACTCGAAGTCCTGGGCTTCATGCTCTCATTTGATTCTCCAATAAAAGCAAGAGTGGAGTAAACTAGCAAATATTTCACCGATTCTTCCAGAAACGAAAATATTTATGTTTTTAAGTTTCGCCTTTTGACGTGACAGTCAACTGAGTCGTTTTATTGGCGTTAATATGAAACATTATGCTTTGGGTTTTAGCATACGTAAGATGATAATCACAAGTTCGAATGTCCCTACTTTTTCAATGCTGACTGCCAATCTGTTCAAAAAATACGTTAACTTGTGGAATTTGGTCCATCGCATTTTATGCACAAAATATACACTTTTCTATTCGCGATGTGAAAGACTAGTGCTTCGGCAGTTTCTATAATCTATAATGGTGTTTGAAAAGTATAATATTTTTAAATCAAATTATTTCGCAATAAAACATTTAACGCTGCGGAATTTGATCTTTGTCAAAACACTGAGTAAGTTTCAGAAATTTTAAGTCCCTATGAATAGCAAAATACTGGGCAACATGTTTAGGACGGATAGTCGTGCTCTTGTGGTTCCTTTCTTGGGTATCGCAAGGTTTGACACCTACAACTACTTATGGCCTTAAGTTCACGCACTCAAAATTCCTTGTATGAGAAAAATTTCAACCTTTAATCATCTATGGAAATAAAGTTTAGAGATTCTTACTTATGCCCTTCAGTTTTTCTTCAAATAGTGTTGATAAGCGTTCTAATATCTCTTTTTCTGTCCAATCCTTTTCGAACGATACGCCGTCTTTCACAAAATTGTTCCTGTAAAGAAGTGTTTTTAGGTGGCCTCGCGGTACTTTACACGCTGGTTCTGGTAAAAGGACAACTTCGTTTACAAATGATGAGTATTTTGCGGCTGTCACATTCTGTTAAATATAAAAACCATTTAGCATCCAAAAACTAACATAATATTGCAAAAAGGTAGGAACTACCTAAAATATACTTTCCTTCAAAACAATGCTTTTTGAGCCGTGCAGTCTGATTTTAGGTTTATAGCTCGAAGAAGTAAATTGCTATTCTATTCCTTAAGATATAAATATACTTTCTTGGCCTTAGGTGATTCTCAAAAAAAAAATATAGCCTTTAAGTTTCATTTTCATGACGTATTATTATAGTTTTCCCAAGTTTTGAGCCATCCAATCTCTAAGAAAAAGGGTTCTCGGATTTTTCAGCTAAAATACCAATTCCGATTTCCTTGGACCGTTAGTAATTTCACATCATATATAAAAATAGATCTTGGGGATATTTAATGCATTCTTTATCTCGCTTCTATCAAAATACTACGTGGAAAATGGCATTTGTATGTATGATTTTCAAACCATCCGATGCTGTTTTAAGATCGATGACGCACACTTTTGTTCACGTGTAAAATTATGTAAACTAAACGCTATTTCCATAGCCCACTGGACCTTATGTTCACGGACGCAGGGTGCTCGCACAATAAAAGCAGTTGATAGAATTCGGTATAAGATAATAGTCTGGCTATCGGCAGAAAATTCTAAGAATTGGAAAACTAACATTTGAGTCAATGGGGTAGGGACCCATATAATCTTAAACCGGTTTTACCAGATTTTTCAACATACAGTTAACAACAAAACATTTAGGAAAATTGGAAGCTTTTAAAATACCCACGAAAAACATCTATTTTACAAATTGAGGCTCTTTCAACTATGTTTGAAACAAGTTTTGAAGGAAGCGATTTCTTTAAGGGCTGTGCGAGCCTAGAATTTTTGGTTTCGAGTCGAGTCTCGAGTATTGAAATTTTCCCTTATCGAGCATCAAGCCGAATCTCAAGAACTCGAATCGAGTACCGAGTAGTTGGAAAATTTGTTTCGAGTATTTACCGAGTTATTGGGAATTGATTTTCTAGTATTTTCACAGTTTCTGTTAATTTATTGCTCTCATAATAGACATTTGTTGTAATTTTGATAATCGACAACTGCTTCAAACAATTCCCAGACGGTATTAGTCTTCTTCCCTTTTAATTTATCTAACTGAATTCCTCATTAATATCTTCTTCGGAATCTCATTCCTCACCGAAGTCACTTGTAGCCATTGTTATACTTCGCGCAAAGTTCCAAACGAAAATTACTAACCTGAACTTTAAAAAAAATAAATAAATTTATAAAATAATAATATTAAAGGCGCCTTTAACTGTATTTCATTACTTTTACTTCCACTATTTTACCAGGTAGGATCTACCACCCTACTACATTGCACTGGCATTATGATCTAACCTACCCAATGAGCACTAATGTGCGTCTGTTATCCAATAAGCGTGACTTTGTTGTAGATTTTTATAGCTACCACATCCTATTTTCAGAGTTGAAGGCTATCCAAAAGCAGGTTCCAGTATTTATCAAGTCTTGGTTTGATACTCGAAACTTTTTCGAGTCTCAGAAAACCTCTTATCGAGTATTCGCACAGCACTAATTACTTCACTCTTGCATAGCGAAGCGTAATTACTGAATTCAGTATTTTGTAATTGGAAATTTTTATAAAACCAAACTATTCACTTTGAAATTTTAAAATCTTTGAGAGAGAGAGTAAGGATGACGGTATAAACCAAAATTTTTTACCCCCATTCGTTCCCCCTTTCAGAGGGGGAGGGGTAAAATTTTTTGGTTTATACCGACAACCCTGGGGTTGAGGGGATGGGTGGGGCTGATGACATCACGTGATGGTGTTGGCGGGAAATTTTAATTTTTGCGCCACCTCGAAATATTGAGAAGCAGCTCGAGCGTTGACTCGAGATGGAAAACTTGGAGGTAGAAAATCAGCTGTGTCATAAATTAGCACGAGGGACTATAGACGACGCTGTTGTTCGTAGTTTATCATTCTATAGGGATAGTCATAGTCAATACAAGAAATTTTTGTATTTCGGTTTTTTTAACAAGCTGGAATATACTTATTTTAATATTAAGCAGGTTAGTAATCTTAGAGTAACGAAATTTTATAATAACGTATTATTATCGAAATAATAATATTTATTTATCAAGGATATAATTAAGTAGTCTTAATTTTATTATACCCCATTTATATATTAAGCATATTTAAATTATTTTTAAATTAATATTATGTCGGTACGGATTTCATCTTCAAAATGTGAACACAATATTTATTATGTTACTTATGCTTATATATGATCTCCGCTCGAATACCGGGATTTAACTCTGCATAAACTGAGTCAAAACTAATAATTCATTGATGCAAGTATTATAATAATTTTAAGCATGTAGTTTCGGAGTATAAAGTTTTGTCAACGGTTGATTTGATAAGAACGGAATTTCAATTTCTCTAAATATGTACACATTAACAATACTGAGTGCCATTACGTGATAAAATTACAAGAAACGAACAAGTGATTTTACAAAAAAAAGGTTATTTATTCATTGAAGAAAAAGGTTGTACAATATAAAAAAGGCTTATGAAACAAGGTACATTATTGGTTCAAAATAATGTTATTTATTTATTCATTAATTCTAAACAATTGCCCAAATAAAATATTACTTTAATATAAGATTGTAAAATATATCAAGATGGTCAAAGCCCATATTAAAGCCACATCGTTTGTATACTCTCGCTTTTAAGAGGTATCATGCTACAAGTTTTTTTAGTTTTATGACAAACAAAAATTTGTTAGAAAAACTTTTGTATTTTTTTTAGTTTCTTACATGCTACAAGTTTAGTTTCTTTTTATTACATGCTACAATTTATTTTTAGTTTTATTACATGCTACAAGTGTTTTTAGTTTTAATACATGCTACAAGTTTTAACGAGTAATTGAAAACAAAATATCCTTTAATTTTAGTTTTATTACATGCTACAAGTTTTAACGAGTAATTGAAAACAAAATATCCAAGAAGCACTCAATGTTTAATTGAAAACAAAATATCCAAGAAGCACTCAATGTTTAATTGAAAACAAAATATCCAAGAAGCACTCAATGTTTGTATTAAATTAGAAATTTTTTCATTGTCATAGGCATGATTGTTAACACTAGAAATGGTAAAAAACTACGACAAAACCCATTTATGACATTCATGTATTCAGGATTCATGTATTCAGGGTGTAATTGGTGTACATTCATGTATAATGCTGTACATTCATGTATAATGGTGTACATTCATGTATAATGGTGTACATTCATGTATAATGGTGTACATTCATGTATAATGGTGTACATTCATGTATTCAGGATTCGTGTATTCAGGGTGTAATTGGTGTACATTCATGTATTCAGGGTGTAATGTATTCATAGTGTCAGGGCAACTTACACAGCGACATCTATTTAAACCAAAATGAACTACAATATTAAAAATAAAACTACAATGTTTAAATTTTTCTATTACATAATTAATTTTATGTTGTTCAATTAAATGCAAATCTTATATTTTTTATTTGAATCATTAAAGTTTTTTTATTAATTACCTATAATGTATTACGAGGGAGGACGAACACACCCACGGCCACCACAACAGAAACGGCAACTCCCACTTCCTTCCCCAGTGAAACTAATAGCTCACATCTTACGATGTGGCTAAAAACTGGTACAGTAAACTGGTTGACACGAAGAAGAGGAAAAACTTTGAGCCTCTAAAATGGGACTGTCCCTTAAGGTCTATTCGCGTAAAACTTTCCTATTTTATTTGCTCAACCCAACAAGTTGAATAGTAAAGAAGGGACGATGAAAAATGGGAGCGGTACTTAGCTTCTTCTCTCTTACCCTTATTTAAGTCGAAATTTTAACCCGTCTACCCACGACTGGCTGGAACCATAAACGTAGATAAAATCGCTATCCCATGTCGCCTTCCCTTCTAATTGTCTTGGGACTAGCCATTTCCTTTGTACAACGTAAAATTTGGTAGACATACGCCACCGATGACCAGCCAAAAGCTCTCCCAAATTACTACAATTCCGTTTACTATAGCACCGAAGACGGGAGATTAGAACGCGCGCGCACTTCGTGGGAGGGAAAAGGTTATGACCTTTCGTCTTGTAAGCCTATATATATACCAATCGTCAAAAGTCATAAGGTTTTTAAAAATGGTTTGTCATAATTAAGACATATTTTTTCCAAGATTTTCGGAATACGTAGGAATTAGTAAAAGACGGATACGTTAATTCCCGCTACAAGGGAAAGTGACGAAAGGTTTCTGGTATTCGCTTGCCGTTTCATTTGCTCTTTAGTCACAATAGAATACATGCACCCTTTAATATATGGCAGACTTAACACAAACATCCTGTACAGGCTCTAAATGTAATAAATAATTAAATAAACCCTACTCTTAAAATTCAATTAAAGAACCCCTAACATCTCAACGTGAGAATAAAAATAAGAAATAAAAAAATTTTGGGTGTAACTATGCCTAAATGAAATTCCAAAAAAAAGATGGCCCAAGGGCAGGGCCTTACCGACCCCGCAAACTAAAAATATCCGACGCCCCGACACTTTGGCTAAACTAAAGGAAGAAAACTTAGTATCTATCAAGTCTTTATGGTAAAATGGTGGAGCGTCTTAGTACTATGCAGCGCTCTAACTCAATTACCGGCTGCAACCTTGAAAAATAATATAAATGTGACCCTGCTAGAATACAGAGTAAGTCATAAATGTTGAAATAAAACTTTTATTTGAATAAAGTTTGAAAAGTTTTTTCCATATTTTCTTTTTCCGTTTTCTTCTATTTCTTCTCTTCCTCTGTTATCTCTGATTTGTCTTTCTCCTTCTCCTCCTCTGATTTTTCTTTCTCCTTGTCTTCCTCCATGTTTTCTTTCTCCTTCTCTTCCTCCGTGTTTTCTTTCTCCTTCTCTTCCCCCGCTTTCTCTTCCTCCACATTTTCTTTTCGTTTCGTTTCCTCCTTTTCCTGCTTCTCTAGTGACTTTATAATGCATATCTTAGTTAAATTTGGAACAAAATATTAGTGGAAGCACAATTACAATTTGTGCTTCAGCCATTTCCATAGATCTTTTTAGAATTTCATCCCTTTCGTCATCGTCCAGCGTTATTATTTTCGGCTTTTTAACATTGAACCTTTAACGTAAAGACAATGATTGAGAGCTTCGGTAAATATTAATATAAGATAAATGTATATACATGGATGGTGCGGCGTCCGGTTGAAATCTTTTAACGGTGGATGCTGTTAAAAAAGAATCATTTAAGATCAATGACTTTCTCGTAATTTTGATTTTGTAAGTCTGGTATTCAATACATTTCTTTGGTGTTGAAGTGAACACGGTGGATTCCACAGCAGGGAAGATGTCAAACTTGAAATCAACCCTTAAAGAAGAAAACCATACATAATTGAATTCCTTCATATTTATTAAAGGAATATTATAAAATGTCTACAATTGAAATGATTCATCGTAGAGAGCGCAAACTTATTTTGAAATATTTTGAATTCAAAAAAAATAAAATAAAAATAAGTAAAGAGCGAATTGCCGTGATCGTGGTGCTTATTGGGGCAGGGAAAAAAGGGGGGAAAGAAACCAAATAGGGTACAGTTATGAAACATCAGAGTTATAAAGAGAGAAATTACTACCTCTCTTTATATGAAAGAAATTTTAGATTTAAAAGTTCGGCTTACTTTTCTCTTTGTAAATTTATAAAGCTTCAAAGATTCACGTGGAAACTAAACACTGTTCTTCGCAAGTTAATGCTTCATTTCCACGCGAAAAATTGAGCTATAACGGCCGCCGTGTGACACTTTAGTAAATATCATCGCCGATATGACAGTTTTTTCCTCCGCGTCATTTAAATAACAAAATGATAATATTTTGATTAAATTATTATTCTTTCTTTGGGGTTTACGCCAAAACAACTCTCTTATTGAATTCGGCCACCTGCCGAATTCCCCGATCTCTACTTCGAGCTTGGCCCAACCATTTTTCGCACATACAGTTTGAGTAATTTTGTCGGTCATCTTTGCTGAATGAGCTTAAAGACTAAAATGATTTCAGTTTTGGTAAAGTAAGAGGGAGTTATACCCCCGGCCTAGAAGGAATAAAACAGTTCGGAAGAGATATTTGTTTTGATAAGCAGTGTAACGGCCGGCTACTTCACTCGCCGTATAGGCGCTAAAAACCGCGCGTCGCCATACTCTCCAACCCGCTATGCCTTTAGGGTGGCCTATTGTCACCTTAGCTGGGGTGGTCCTCCTGACCCTGACCTCCCGGACTAGGATGTCATTAGGCACTAATTTCAGTTTCCAAGAATCTACCTAAATTTATGGCTTGATGACTTGGCGGAGAGATGTTAAGAAACTCTCTCCGAATGGTTTTATGACAGGGTTGACTTGCCTGTTCCCCAATTTTCCACTCCCTTTCTTAAGCGCCTTCAGCACAAACATTTTACGAATTTTTCGCTATTGTCTCAATAGTGGTCCCTTTTGTGATATTGGGACGATTTTACCATTTGTTTTCATTAAAGTTGAGACCTGCAAAATGATTTTACAGCGAAGGAAAAAGCTAAGTTTTAAAATTGAAGCTCTTGAGTTCTGACACCCGAAACTGTTGGAAAGTATAGAGAGGAACCAGGATAAAGAATGCGTGTGCGGAAATTTGTTTTCACGACGCTATAGGATAGACAACTCCCTATCTCGAACGACAGCTTATTCTGTATATACTCTGTTACAACATCAGTTGTCAGCACGCGCAAAACTAGGTCTCTATGTAACGTAGATTTGCGCGTGCTGACAAGAGACGAATGATATATTCATGTTCAGGATTTAAATTATCCTGTAGTTTTTTTAACCTCTTGTCAGCACGCGCAGAGCTAAGTTGCATAGAGAACTAGCTTTGCGCGTGCTGACAATCGAACTTTGTGGAAACTTAAAAGAATCCCCAAGTCCCAACCCCACCTTTGAAATCAAACAGAAGGCCTTTAGAAAAAGTTCGCTTAGTCGATGGACGCTTTCTCCACTCTCTATCGGGCCCACCTGGTGAAAAGTAATTTTTGTAATCGTCTGTCAATCAAATTATCAGTCGATGTTGTTGCCCACCTTGTTAAAGCGAGATATAGGATAACCTATTCCTGTGCTCTGAAATTCACACCACTTCAACTTTAAAATGGCAATTTTCGAAGTTAAATTAAACCATGACACATTAAAAATTACAGGGAAAATGTTATTATTTTTGTGCTAAAAATTTCATATTGGTGTATAATCTCCATCAACTAAAAACAACTTAGCGAGATTGGTAAAGACAGGAGTTGATTATATCAAGTATGTATTTAAGCCTAAATTCGTTTTTGTTTATGCTTATAATATTTCAGCTCCAGAGAAATGTCAAAATGAAGTAAACAAGAGTTTCAAAATTATACATATAAAATCACTAGGTACACTATTTTTAAATGGATGAAATCACAATCCCTATTTTATACGGATGAAACGGAGCCTCCGAAATGAACTAGGCCTATGCATGTCAAATTTTATGTGGGGAATATCCAGCTTGTTAAGGAAAATATTTTCACCACATATGTGTACGAGATGGCGCTCATTTTACCGTTGTGACAAGGGTCTTCCTTAAATTATCGTTGATATTTTAGGGGTCAGTCATAAATTTTTTATGATAGAGAAAAGTTTCATCCTAAAATTAACGTAAATGTTTTTGGGGCTATTCACTTTTTATTGAATCTTTCGGTTAGATTGAATTGATGACAAAAAATTAAATTATATCAATTAAAATAATTCAGGAAGAGTAATATAAACGTATACTTACAATCAGCGACCTTGGCCCAAATATTTAAGCAGTCGACAGGGTCATGGGATTGAACTTTGTTTATTTTACGGTAATATAAGCGCCCCCAAGCGTAAAACCACGGCGAACTAAATTGGTTAAAAAAATATTCTCACTTCGCGACACGCATGGGCCTAGTTCATTTCGGAGGCTCCGGTTCGGATTAAACCGAAAGGTAAAAACACCCAACTCTCGAGCTTAGATGAATGTGATAAATAATTGCGTTGTTTTTGCCTGAACAGGGTGTTTCTGAAAACCATGGCATAATTTAAAAAGTGAGATCTTTGGGTCAGACTGAGTGAAAAGTGTCAAAAGAACATGGGGTCTAAAACATTCTGTTTCGGAGGTACATATCCCAAACATTATTTTCTAAAAACAAGAATATTGCCACACAGGTAGATTAAGACATGTCAACCTGTTCATCTTGTTTAGACAATTCCAATAGTTTTCAATCCAAAAGTGTCCCTAAGCTTAAAATGTAAAGTGTAATAGCACATGAGAGGACATTTTGAACAATACCTCTAAATAACTGTTAACTTTTTACGAATAAAAGAAACATTAAAAGGAAACATTTGTGATATTACTCTTTGAAATAGATTCACATTCCAGCTTAGGCACACTTCTATCTTTAAACGTACACTCGTGCAAGATAAAGGCTCATTAACGTCCTTAGGTTGGAGGCTATTGAAATTGTCTAAACAAGATGTGCAGGCTGATATGCCTTACTCCTAATGCCTACCAATTTCCTCGTTGTAGAGGCCGTAGCCCCAATAATTACGAAAGCATTACATAATGAGACATTAGTTTTCATTTTGTGTTAGACAACTTATCGCTTTCTGTATTTACTACAAACATTTTACATTTAATTATTTTGTGTACTGCTAATTTTCAAAACAAGATAACAACAATGAAAGCTCCTTCTCTCGCTTTAAATTACTGTAGTTGACCTATCAGTAAAATATTTCAAATGTTTTTGTAGAGAAATAACGAGAAGGAATTATTAACACTTTTACTTTGAAAGCAAAAATAATGAATAGAATATTGAAAATATTTACAGCAGTTATTCTACAGGGCCCATTATTTTGCTGTTAACATAAGTAAATATATGGGGGTACATGATTTGCTCTATTGTTCCGTCAATTTTAGTTTACTATCCAAATATTTTATTTACGAATTCATTAATATGACGGGGAAAAATGTTGGTTTCTATCAGCGCTGTAAATTTATTTGAATCCCAATGTGCACTCCTTAGTAATAATTTTTGTTGATCGAAAACAATTCTCCGATGAACACGAAGGTTGAAATAGAAAGACCAATTAGCCACAAGATTAGAGATCCACTGACAACTTTGATTGTCAAAGGTAATAGTTCCTCCGGAGTTCTTCTCCATTTCGACATATCATAAATGATTTTTTTCGGTATTGACTTATAGTGGATAAAGTTGCGCTCCAAAATATTTATGACCCTGTGAATCTTAAAATGAAATAATGTTTAACGATTTAAAAACAGAGTATGTATCTTAAGAGAAGCGGTTAGCGAGCCAATTTTAGCCTCCAGAAACCGCAGCTTTGGAAATATTCATCGCAAACGCGAAGCTCGGAGAGGCTTCTAATGTGAACTTCGGTATAGCTTAAAATATTCTGATGTAATTTAATATCTGAAAAGCACTTACGATCTGATGACAATTTCCTTGATATCTTGCCTGACACGGATGGACTTGATGTAAATGAAAAAATATTCTCTCCGGTAACTGTGTTCTCCGATGTAAAACTCGAACTTGTTCTTTTTGCGGCAATAGTACTCTTTCTTCATCAAATCATGCTGTTCATCTTTGGTAGTTAAGCCGAACCACGCCTTATTCTCGACTTCCGGATCGTATTCGCAGTTGTTCACTTCAATGGCGTCGTTCACCATTATGTTCAACCTGCAGATTCTCATTTCAGGATCTACATATTTGTGCTATCTTGTCTATTAGATAAAAAACGTTTTAGCCTATTTTCTTTATAGTTTTTTATCTAATTGAAAATTGTATATATAGTAAATGATAAATGTAACGAACACACTTTCTGGCATGTAGTACAACAAGAACGGATGTTTTAATAAATATTTTTATGATAGACTTAGTAGTCATTACTTAAACTTTAACCACCACTACAATATACAACAGTTTTAAATTCGAATAATTAACTAGTGCTCTCGGCAACGGCCATATCACGCTAAAAACACCGGTTCTCGTCCGATCACCGAAGTTAAGCAGCGTCGAGCGCAGTCAGTACTTGAGAGGGAGACCACTTAGAAACACTGCGTCCCGTTGGCTTTTGCAATGTAGTTTCCTTTTCTAAAATCCACCAGATATGAGAAAAGCAAACAGAGTTTCTTTTTGTAATTTTTAAAAACATGGAGAAGGGTAATTTGTCTAATTAGTTTTAAATTCGAATAACTAACTATAGTTCTCGGCAACGGCCATATCACGCTGAAAACACCGGTTCTGGTCCGATCGTCGAAGTTAAGCAGCGTCGAGCGCAGTCAGTACTTGGGAGGGAGACCACTTAGGAACTCTGCGCACTGTTGGCTTTTACACTTCAGTTTCCTTTTCTAAAATCCACCAGATATGAGAAAAGCAAACAGAGTTTCTTTTTGTAATTTTTTAAAAACATGCAGAAGGGTAATTTGTCTAATTAGTTTTAAATTCGAATTATTAACTAGTGCTCTCGGCAAGGGCCATATCACGCTGAAAACACCGGTTCTCGTCCTATCACCGAAGTTAAGCAGCGTCGAGCGCAGTCAGTACTTGGGAGGGAACCACTTAGGAACACTGCGTGCCGTTGGCTTTTACACTGTAGTTTACTTTTCTAAAATCCACCAGATATGAGAAAAGCAAACAGCGTTTCTTTTTGTAATTTTTAAACAAGTTGGGAAACCAAAATAAACCTCTCCGAGTCGAGACGAATTTACTTTCCAAACACAGGTCCACCATGGACGAACTAATACTGAAGGACGGATGGCAGATGGAGAAAGTTGAAAAATACTTGTTGATTCGCCTTCTAGCGGCAGATAGTAGCAAACCGGATAGTGGGGGAATCAACGTTCTAACGAGGGAAGCAGCTAAAGTCTTATTTTGTCTAGATGGCGCTAACGTTTTCCGGGATTTTACTCCGCATTTTCATAACCCCCTCCATTTTGGGGCTGAAAAGGGGGAAGTAAGCTTTACATTGGTTGTTTAGTCGCTTAGTAATGGGGGCAGTAATGGGCTGCCATTGGTTCTTGAGTATAACTTCGTCCATGGGTCCACCAGCCAATGAGAAAAACCGGAAATACGTAGCTCAAATTGGCGGGATATTGCGGAGGTCATTTGTAAAGGTTTGATAGTTTAACATTTCCCTGTGTATTCTCATAATTCTAATGAGGACCTAATATGTATCACTTAAGTGTGTATTTAACTTTCGGCTCACTCTGAACTGTTAACATCCCTTGTAAGAGAAAACGAAACAAGGTCAATTCTGGTTTAAATCTAGGGTATCTTATTTCATAGGCCCAATCGCTTCAACACTTATAGAGAGACGAAATATTAGAATCCATATAATGTAGTGAAATTATAAGTTGCGTTTACACTATATATAAATGTAGTAAAGCTGAATTAAAAAGTAAACACGAAAGTTGAAATGTTAATATC
The DNA here is from genome assembly GCA_019434445.1 of Phalangium opilio. Taxonomy (NCBI): domain Eukaryota; kingdom Metazoa; phylum Arthropoda; class Arachnida; order Opiliones; family Phalangiidae; genus Phalangium; species Phalangium opilio. Next base: position 129,819 of record JAEQBA010004607.1, on the reverse strand, counting down.
AAAAGATGTTCTTGGAATATTAAAATGAAACAGAGCTTTATAGCTACACAACTACTTAAAGAATCGTTATACCGAAAAATATTTAAAATATTTCCATTTAATATTCTGCAAAAAGGAAATGTTATCGCTTTGTAAGAGATCTTATCATCCTACTCGCTTTATATTAACTTTGATATGCGTGGATTGTTTCGATTCAGATGCAATCTTCATTACTCGTTCTATATAAACTCTCACTTGTGTCACTTCAAAGAAATAAGTTTATCTTAAATAATTAATTAAATATAAATGATATTAATTATTTTAATCGCCAGTAAATAACTTTAAAAATAGTTAAATCGTTTAAAATAAAGTTGTTCCTATTATCTTTTGAAACTTTGCTAATATTGACGTTTAAAGTGAAGGGTACCCCTCTTCCCCGCTTTCTTCAAATTTTGGGGTATATATACGATTCGTTTCCATTATAATAATAGATAAAAACGCATTCGCGTGAACCGATGGTGGAAGCCCTGCCATTGGGAGGCTAGACGTTTCTTGTAACCCTAGGCGATCGCCGCGTATATCTTGAAACCAATTGATGACGAAGGAAAAGAAGCCAGAATGTACTGACTAGCGTTCATATGGAATGGACAAAGACCTGAAGATGGTGGGGCATAGAAGCTGGTGTCAATGTGGAATTGACGAAGAACAGAAGATGGTGGTGCTTGGAAGCCAGCAAGTACAGACTAGTGTCCATGTAGAGTAGAATAGCCAGCGGAGACAAACACAATTTTCCAAATTTCCGTGAACTGTCAATGCAGTCCGGAAATTAGGAACACGTTTGCTCCGATACGCAAACTGCGAACGCGGTCACGTGGGGTGTGACAGACACACACACAGACACACCCACACGTCCAGTGCAATACCTCTCACATCGTCACTCGGAGAGGTAATTAGTTCATTTTATATTATTTTTGATACAACTAATTGCCAAGTTATTAATCAATGGAATTAATTGAACTAAGTTCCCTTTCCATTTAAATTACATTTAAAAATTTTAATATTATTTATTTTCTAAATTAATTTGTTACTTATTATTGGTTAGGTCTGATGCATGCTGTAACCTGTAATGTGACGTTTCTTCTTGACTCGTTCCACTATTTACTCTAGTAGTGATAGCCACTCAGATAGCCACGGATCCGAGATGGCCGCCATCCACCAAACTCAAACCAAACTTCCACCGAAAGATTAAGCTAAAATCTTACCTGACCAACCCTGCCTTCCACCATGCTATGCCTCTTCAGGGGCGTTTTTACCCATATTTCCCTAAACAAGTCAGGATAAACCCTCGGAGGGTTGTAGTTCTTTTAATGAACCAGTCCAGTTATTTTCCAAGATCCCCGTTTGAATTTCCCGCCATAAAAAAATAAACCTTTAAGTATGTCTGAGAAACAAAAACAAATTTTTTAATAACAAGTACCAAATAATATATACAATAAGATAATAGAGAATAACAAGAATGTATAAAACAAAAAATAATGATATTGTTTGTCAGCGTCATCAAGGTCAATACTTCTTTTCTTTGAGTTGGGAAGGGCTTGTTCGGCCTCAACATAAAAAACGTGTTACATGCTGAATCTTAAATTAAAACTAAATTATTTACCGCTAAACAAAACGGTTTTTTTTGGCACTTCTTGTTTCCGAACCGTAGGTTTTATGCGCACGACCTTGTGAATTACGTCGACCACCATCATTAAGCATTGTTCGTGCATTCTGGTGGCCGACGTTGAGTGGCGCGGCGTGAGATAAACGCCGGCGGATGAATTTTGATAAAAGACACGCAGGGTAGTCGAGGATTGTTAGAAAACGACCATTTAAGTAAAGCCCTCCATTGGTTCTCGAAAATCGTGGGCATTTCGACGCGGCTTGGTTGTTTTCGCCACTTCTTGTTCCCGAAATGTATCTATCGCTGAAGAGGGCCACGTTGATGTCGTGAAATTGTTAAGTTTGAGAAGGCCATTGAAGTCAAAATTCTAATTAGAGCCTCACTGAAGAGAACGTGTTCCAACTGGTGCAAGGTACGCAGAACCTTATGCTTGCGGGGCCTGTAAACTTTTACGTGCCACGTCCCATAAAATTCTTCGTTGACCCTTTACCTCCCAAAGGAAGTTACATTCGAGCCACTGGGGGGCTTGGTCTTCTTGTCCAGGTCTGGTTGTTTGCGCCACTTCTTGGTCCCGGACAGTGGCCAAACGCAATACTGGTGGTTGTGAATGTTATCCACAACCATCAGTAAACTTTCATCATGCGACTTCACACAAATTTTACGCAACTTTTTGTGTAGCCAAAGTAACGGCGAAAGAATACACAAAAAGTTGCGGAAATCGAGGCACATGAATCGAATTTGGTCTCTTTTCTGGCTATGCCTGAGAAGAGACAGCTGGAACAATCGAATTTGGTCTCTTTTCACGCAGCTTTTGTTGCGTGAGTCCAGGATCGGCGGGTAAAGACATCTTCGTACTGGTACTGAAGAGTTTTATGGATAAGCGTCTAGTTGAACAACTGATAGCTTTCTTTTCGAAACACGGGGTTTATATACTAAAATATGGAGGCCAAATTTAATATTAGAAGAGCTCTCGAGGTAATGCTTTCAAGATAAAAAAATTTATTTTTTACCGACCCCACCCTTTAAGGTACTATTAAAGCCGGACAGCTTATATAATAACTGCATCAAACCGGATCGAACTAGTCAGGGCGTGGTCCTTTTTATTGGAACCGGGTTACAAACTAGCAAACCGGTCCGGCTTAATTAGAGTGTAGTTCTTTTTTTTTAACAAAATCCCTCGTAGATGTTTCAAGGATGACGACTAAAATCAACGGAGTGTTTCTCAAGATTGTCAATGGCTCAATGAGTAAAGGCAGGGTTTACTAATGTGATAACCAAAAGGTGACGATTTCGAATCCTGGCCAGTCCACCGAGCCATTGACAATCTTTTTTATGTATAAAATAACGTTAACCTAAGAAGACCCTGTTAGTTGACAAACAAGCGTTAGTCATGAATGACGACTTTTTTAACTTTAGCGTCTAATACGTGTCTAGATATATATCCGAACAATACCCAGTCAAGTTTTAAAAATTATTTGCATCAGCCGTTAAATTTGAGTAGTGATTATGAAGTTGGGTTGGCGGAAATCATATTTCCAAATCACTGGGTGAATATAAGCGAAGATTTTAACAAGTTTGAAATTCAGGTCGTAAGTGACTCAAATCGTGACAACTATCAGGCTGTTCGGGAGCCTATTCAATACCATATATTAGAGTTACCAGTCCAACGGTATGATAAGGCTTACGAGTACGAGCTTCCTAATAGTATTATTGATATGTTAAATGATGATATTAACAGCCATCCGTATTTAAAAAACAAATTAGCTTTTAAATTAGTCAATAAATATATAGACGGAGCGCGTGTAAATAAACAGTTAGATGCAAAGTTTCCCGTATATCTAAAAGTTTTAGGCGATGAAAACATACGATTTAGAATACCAGATGGTTCACCTTTATCTATCTTATTCGAATTTAAGGAGAATAATTTTGAAGACGTCCCCTACATATCCAAACTACCTTTATCAAAGCATGCTAAAAATATAACTTTAAATTACACTAATACTTATGTTGCAATCGAGATTGAAAATGTTGGAGACAGTTTAAAAAACAAATTGAATTACAAGTACGTTCCTAAGGCAGCCATTAATCGTAAAACGAGTCACGAAGTTCCGCCAATAAGAAAAAAACCTCAACCAGAATATAAGCCTCTACCGCAATCTATACCCATTTTACCGCGAACTACGCCCTTTCTTCCGATACCTATTGATCCAACTAAGCTTGTAGTACCGGTGCAACCAGAGCCATCCAAAATAACCCCTCCGACACCACCCAAAATAATTCTTCCAAAACAAACCTCTCCAAAGCTTGATCCGCCAAAACCCTACTATCCAACATTTCCGAAAACTGACCCACCTAAAACGACCATTTCAACCTCAAATAAACCAACCCCTCCAAGTTCGACTAAACCGGTACCTCCAAGTTCAAATAAACCAACCCCTCCAAGTTCGACTAAACCAGTACCTCCAAGTTCAAATAAACCAACCCCTCCAAGTTCGACTAAACCGGTACCTCCAAGTTCGTCTAAACCGGACCCTCCAACATTGACTAAGCCGGCTCCTATTACAACAAAGCCGACTGGTAGTACATCAACTAAGCCAAGCGTTACTACAATAAATAAGCCAACCCCGCCTACTTCAGATCCCACGAATCTTGCTTCTCCAGATTCTCAGAAGCTTCCCACTACAGATTCCACAAAGCTTGCTAATCCAGATCCCACGAATCTTGCTACTACTGAGGCACCAAAGGCTGTCCTACCAAAACCGGAGTTACCAAAGCCAAAGCCAAAGCCAGATTATACGAAGCTTGTTAATCCAGATTCCACAAATCTTGCTACTCTAGATTCTCAGAAGATTCCCACTACAGATTCCACAAAGCTTGTTAATCCAGATCCCACGAATCTTGCGACTCCTGACGCACCGAAAGCTGTCCTACCAAAACCGGAGTTACCAAAGGCTGAACTACCAAAGCCAAAGCCAAAGCCGGAGCCAGATCCCCCGAAAATTCCAGCTCCAGATCACCCGAAAATTCCAACTCCAGACCCATTAAAGCCTGACTTACCGAAACCCGATCTATCGAAACCCGACCCATCAAAGCCTGACCTCTCGAAATCTCCAGACTCTACAAGAACCTCTACTATTGAGCTACCCATTTTAGCCACCCCCTCCCCACCGCCGGTTGATGAAAAACCCTTGTTTCCGCAACCGGTTGATCCGCCGAAAAAAAAGCCCGAGCCAATTTTTCCCGAAGAACCAGAACCAATTAACCCTGAAGATTATGACAATTGCACAATATTGTTCTTACCGCAAACTTTTAAAGCCAGTAAAACGCCAGAGAAAAACGCCGAAGGGCTTTATCGGGCCGTAGCTCGCACTTTGGAAAAATTAGTATTTAAAAAAATTGCAGTAACATATTACGAAATAGATAATTGGGGTGATGCTATCATATATAATTTCAAAACACCGGAATGGGTGGAAATTAAATTTTCTCCCCAACTAGCTAAATTTCTCGATCTTGACCCCAATAAATACTACACAGGACTCAATCAATCTGGTCCCTTGAGCATGACGTTAGAAGAATATACCATAAATGAAAACAATGCATACCTAGAATATCGAGTCAATAGAACCATAAAGCGCTATACCGCTTGGGAAGAACCCTGGCTTTATTTCGGTTTTAAGGTGTCAGGCGAGTTTAGATCGACACAAACCTTGCAAGATGACTATAAGATTTATTATGACATCGCCGAAGCGCTCAAAGCCGCCTCGAGCAATGATTCTTTAAGATTGCATCAGGCCGAATTTAGCGTTATTAAACAAGGAGCGGAATATTATTTTAGAGTCCATTGTCCGGCAAAAATTGAGATGCTATTCAGCCAGGATCTGCAGAAAATTTTAAATTTAGAAGATGAATATGTTGGTGGGACGTTTCTATCCACTAAACCTTTAGAGCGTAATTTTACGCATTTTAAAACAACTAATGACACATACGTAAGTTATCGCGTCCATGACTCGCTAATGTATCTATTTACTAAGACTGATTTTACGAAAATCAAAATACCCGCTGGCGAATATACCTGCGATTTGACCTCGACGGGCGCGGTAATCCCCTTCTCTTTAAAAATTATAAACGAGTTATTGGGTGTGCAAGAATATATTCCTCGCCAGGATTTTAAAATCTTCATTCTCAAAACGGCGGTGGAAAATAGATTCTATGTTCGTCACGAAATAGAGCCAGGTGCTCGTGTATCGGTAGCTGGACCAATGGCCCAATTTTTTAACATTCCCGAAGAGGGAGAATTTTTCAACACAGTCACTCGGGAGTGGCGCTGAAAAATCCCCGATTAAAATCTATGACACTGACAGCTAATAATAATTTTTGGACTAGCGAATACGATGCTGATAGATTTCCAGAAGACCCGGACTACGCCGACCAACCGTATTTACCTGGGTCCCAAGGCAGACGAGTTGACAATTACGCGTGCGAGATTCCTCCCGGGGTATATTATAATATTAGCGATGTTTTAAGTGCCATAAGTGACGCCATGCTACCAGCACATAGAAAAAGTCTTAAATTTACGCAAAATGTAGACGGAACCGTGACAGTTTCCAAATTTAACGATACGGTTTCAATCTTGTTTCCCAAAACAACACCCGGGCGAGGTCTCGGAAGACTGTTAGGGTTTAGCAGTAATCAATTGGATCGGTATATTAACAACGAGACTTCGGATTACCCCGCGGATATTATGAGAGGCGTCGACGCCATGTTTGTCTATACCAATATTATCCGTCAACAAGTAGTGGGTGGTGGTCAAGCCCCTCTTTTACGCTTCATAAAAATTCCGGCTTTCTCGCTGCTAGACGAGGAGAACCAGGAAACATTTAATAATATCGACTTTTATCCCATTTCAATTAGCAATATACAAGAAATTGAAATTGAACTAAAATCCGATTACGGGGAAAATATCCCGTTTAATGTGGGTAAAGTATATATTAAACTGTTTTTTAGAGGTAGACGTCAATAGAACTTGAGCGATGGTACCCAATAGATATACTCTGTATTTCCAAAGAGGATCGTCTCTACCGGCTTTACACGCGAACGTTTTCCAATCGGGGGGTCGTTTTAGTGTCGGCGGAATTTTCAATTCTTTACTGTGCATTAGTACTTTAGCGTCCGAAGCTGTTGGATTAACAAGCAGAGTTATTAGCGATGCCCAAAACCCCGGAATATCACCTCGAGAATCGATTAAAAGAAATGTCAAACAATCAATAAATTCCCCACTACATAAAGGCGTCAACACTCAGAGCGGAACGGGCCGAAAAAGAAAGAGGACTGCTAAAACAAGCCCGAGCAAACGTCTCAAGCGACGCACTAAACGCGATTTTCTAGACTAAACATGTCGACCTACGAAAGTGTTCTCTCCGATTTTGAAGTATTTGAAAAGACTGTGGTAAACAATAATATTGTCGGGACTAAAACGACCGCTCATTATCCAATTGCCCCGCTAACAAATGCTAAATATATCGAATTTATCATTCCTCCCTCTAACAATTATCATGATTTGACTAAAACTCTTTTGAGATTTAAATTTCGCGTTTTACTCGAGGACGGCACGGCCGTTCCAGATGCGGAAAAGAAAGTTTCGGTGACAAATTTAATAATTGCCACGCTATTTTGTCAAGTAGAATTATTTCTTAATGGCGTCGCCGTCCAGCAACCTAATAATATGTACCCATATATGGCCTATTTTAAAATACTTTTAAATTATGGACAAACGGCGGCCAACTCCTGGTTAACTTCTATGTTATATTATTTGGATACCATTATCGATCAGGCGACGGCTTTAGAAGACGCCAATATTAACAAAGAAGATAATGGAATTGGGCGTCGCGCTAAACGCGTGGCAAAATCAAAGACGTGCGATGTGATTGGCGAATTATTTTTGGATATGTTCAAAACGCCCAAATTCTTACTAGATAATATCGAGGTTAGGATTAGACTTCATCGAAGCCCCACGGATTTCGCTATTATTCACAATGAAACGGGCAAAAAGTATAAGATTGATTTAACGGAATGCACCTTGTTTACGCGCGAAATTGAGGTTAATCTTGAACTGCAACTAGCTCACGCGCAGATGTTAAATTCGGGAATAAACGCTCGCTACGAAGTAAACTCTATTGTTATGAAACATTTCTTAATAACCACCGGAACGCAAGATTTCATTAGGGACAGCTTGTTTACCGGACAATTACCCTCGCGAACTGTCGTGGCTTTCGTTACTAATAAAAAATTTGTAGGGGAAGCAACTTCTAACCCCTGGATCTCCAACACTTCAAGCTCGATTTCATGCAATTTTCTTTAAATTCTCAAATTATCCCGATATACCCTTCACACCTAATTTTGCCGACGATCAATACGTTAGATGTTACAATTCTTTATTCGAGGGACTCGAGATATTAGGTCTTGACAGAGGAAATATTATTTCTTACGATTTATATAAGAAAGGCTTTTTTGTCGTTGTTTTTGATTTGAGTAGAGAACATCTTGCTTCGTTAGGTCTAAATTCCATGCCCCAGACTGGTAACTTGCGATTATCGTTAAGATTTAGCTCTCCGTTAACCGAAAACGTCTCCGTTAACCGAAATTTCCGAATTTCCGAACAACCAATTAATTATATCTAAAAATAGAGAAATTATTTATAATCACCCCAACGTATAAAAGACTAAAACTTTATAAATACAATATCAGTCGCGCGTCACTATGCATCAAGTACACGCCGTCACGCCAAAGCTCGACATTTGCGTCGTCGAATCGATTGAGCCTAAAGCTAGGTTCTCACTTGACCGAAAAACTTGACGGAAAGGAACCGCCAGCGGTTTGGAAATTTTACTTTACGCTGGCCGTCAGCGGTAGAGCGTTCTCACTTGTAGCGTAAGTTAAACGAAGCGGAACCTTTATTATGTCACGTGACCATTATCGATCGTTCGAGAGATCTAAACATAGAGGGCTCTATACTGAAGTAGTTTAAAAGGTAAACAAACAAAATGGAAGACCTCAGTGATGCCGAGTTCTCGAATGAAATTATAAATACGTTATGTATTTATAATCACATAAATTTAGTGTACTTTGTGTACAAGTTATATCGAGAGAGTGCCACTTGGCGGTTTTCGGTAAGGGATATATTTAAGAAGCGGCAACATCAAGGATACCAAGAAAATTTGGTGAATGAAATATCCACCATCCGCGTATTGCGCAATATGTTGAAATTTCCCGGGACATATGATAGTGACGTCACTACAACGCACATTTTCATTGGCTGACATACACAATTTACGCCGGGAACGACCGAAAAAATAGAACACGTTTTAAGTCCGACCGAAACCGGCGGAACGGCAATTCCGTCGTGCTCGGCGTTAAAGTTTTCGGTCGACTCAAGTTACGCCGGGTTTCCGTCGTATTTTCGGTCAAGTGAGAACCTAGCTTAAAATATTAATTCAAAGATCGGATACGCGTACAAAAACTATATTAAAACCTAACGCTTGGTACGCTTTGTTTCGGTTTCAAAATGAACTCACGTCCTTTTTTGACGGAAAAATACCTCGCTATCATATTTGGTTGCCCGTCAAAGAGCGCATCAAGCTGGAATGCTTCGTCAATTCGAAAGATGAACGTCTAATCGATCTTCGATACTATGAACGAGGCAGTGGCAGTCGTTATTTTCTCAGCTTTAGTACTAGCGAATGATTCAGCCTGAACAAAACAGGATGGCAGACATTGATCGATTTAAAGCCGCTGATTGACGAGGCTCTCAAGGCTAAGGGGATTGCTGTCTGTCGCATGCGCGAATTAATTTTAAACGAGCTCACCACCGCTTTGTTTGACGTCACTTCCACTTGCGCCAACGTCGAGTGTCGAAAACAAATATGCCACTCTCAAAGCTGCTCGGAATTTGACACAAATTTTAGTGATCGAGTCGAACGTAATTTGCACGAAGCGTTGCCTCACCTGGATCGAGAGAAAATTTTGCATCAATTTGAGACTGAACATGGATGGATTTAAGATCAAGAGGATATTTACGCTCATTTTGTTAAAAGTTTTGCCGATTTAAAGAACACCTTGATATATGTCTATTAAAAAATGTACTGATATATAGTAATTGTTTAACTGATATTGTTTTTTATAAAATACCTTTGTGTGTATTAAATAAAGTTGTTTATTGGGAACCGATTTATTTGTTATTTTCACTCGTTAAGGCATGGATACTAAAATTAGAAAAATTTATTACGATGTGGCTAATCTAGCCGCCTATGGATCGCTAGCGAGGTTACAAAAAGCCTTACCAGACGTGCCAAAAGCAAAATTAATGGCCTTTCTCGAGAAACAACCCGCCTACACGAAGCATCGATTTCGGCGCTTCCGATTCAAGACCAATCAAGTGTATGCCACGAGTATCGACGATGTTTTTCAAGCTGATCTGTTGGATCTACCGAAATTAAAACGTTTTAATAAAAATATTCGCTACGTTCTGTGTGTCATTGACGTCTTAAGCCGGTACGGATGGACAGTCCCGCTCAAGAACAAAACATCTGGCGAGGTTATCGAGGCTTTTAAAAAGATATTTCGAGAGAGGATCCCTTTAAAAATATACGCCGACTATGGTGGAGAATTTAGTTCGCGCAGCTTTGATTCCTTTTTGAAACGCCATAATGTGCAAATACATTTTGCCCGGAGTCAGCATAAGGCCAGTCTAGCCGAACGTTTTATTAGAACAATCAAGGAACAAATTGCCCGGGTAATTACAGCCACGGGAAATAAAAATTACGTTAAATATTTACCTTTAATTACTCAAGCCTATAATGAACGGGTTCATTCGACTACCGGGATAGCGCCAGCTCATGTTAATATAGATAACGGATCAATCATTTGGAATAATTTGTACGGGAAATCTAACGGAATTAATCGATACGCACCGGCCTCTAAAGTTGGTGACCACGTGCGTCTCTCTATAGCCAGTCGGGTTTTTAGAAAAATCAGCTTGGGCGGCACGTTTACTGACGAGATATTTCGCGTTGTTGATGTGATACCAAGGTCACCACCCGTCTATCGTGTAGCTGATTTAAAGGGAGAGGAGATACTGGGCGTCTTTTACGGTGCTGAACTACAAAAAGTCTCGCTACCTCAAACGAAACTTGTCAAGACTAAATTATGAACACTTCGCAGTTAAACGCTCTTTTAACCTGCGACAAAAGAACGCGACCCTATTATTTAGGATGCTTTCCAGTAGATAAACTGCCTCCACATCCTAAAAGACCCAAATTTTGCTTCATATTCAATAATGAAGCAGCTGGAGAGGCCGGAGAACATTGGATAGCATGTTTTTCTAGCAATGACACGGTGGAAATGTTTTACACTTACGGAAATTCACCACGATACTATAAAGTTAATTTAAAACAATACGGGAAACAAGTTGTTTACAATAAACAACAAACTCAACATCCATTCTTTCAACTGTGTGGTCTGCATGCCGCCATGTTTTTAACACTTCGCTGCTCGGGCGTGGCTAGAAAGACGATATTAGACGCCATCTATGACCAGAATCTTAAACTTAACGATTATGTTGCTTTATTATATTTATGTTTACATTTAAAAAAACATGTACACAGATATTGTTCACAATAAAACAATTTTTTATTTGTCTTAATATTACATTTTATTATTTAATATCAAAACCATTTATGAAGCCGTTGTCTAATCTCGCCAGATGGCACCAGCGGGCCTAGGTTCTGAAGCTCAGTTTTTTTCTTCCGAGGTTTCTTCTGCTTTTTTTCTTCTGTTTAGCGGAGGCTTTATCAAACAGGTTTTCCAAATCTGTTAAATTGTCCGCGTCCGCTTCCGCTCTATTCTCTTGTTCATCGGCGATTTCTTCTTGAAAAACGTCGTCGGGATTTGCATAACCGTAAGCCCCTTCATTCTCCTCCGCTCTTTTCGGCGTAAAAATGTCTTTTGAAAACGATTTGCCAAAACTTCGGCTTGCTGTTTCACCAGATCCCCGACATAGGTCGGTCCAAATTGTTGGTAAAATTCGTCCTGTGTCGGTGTCCCAACAGCCGTTTTGCTTTTAAAAACCTTTTGCCGAGGTTCGGTTTTACAACTGTTAGGTGTGGTGAAAGAACTGCCCGATGTGCTTGTTGTATGTGATGACGTTGCATAGCTTGGCCATGAAAATAGTTTTTTTCGCGGCGGCGTTTTAGGTGTGGCCGTTAATGGCAACGCGGTGGCAGTCGCCATTGAAGGACTCACGACTTCAAATTTAGGTAAGGGAATTTGTTTCTCGATACTTAAGTATTTCTTAAAGGCGTCTAAATATTTATATAATTTATCATAGGCATTCATTGGCGATTTTAAAATATCCTCAATCTCTCGGTCCAAGGCGGAATGTTCTTGGGCAGCTGTTGAAGTTACGGCACTAGCCGGTACAAGTACCATTTGTTTCATAGTTTAGCAGCTATGGCTTGGACAATTGAGGGCAAGATTGCTCCAAGTAACGTCGTAAGAAAACCACCTGATTGCTGCAAGAGCAACTTTTTTTGCTTTTCTGCGACAAGGTACTTGATCCGAGTTGTCTAATAACTTTCTTGTACTTTGCTAGCCGTTTTTTGCGGTCTTTACTCAAAAAAATGCCCCCGCCCTTTAAATTCTTACAAATTGTCTGAATGCTCTTTAATTGAGGCGCGCTACTATTGTTTAAGAGTGTTCGACGTTGTTTACAGCTAGTTTGACGCAAACTCTGTAAATAAGGGACAAATTTGGCAAACTTTGCCGAGGGACGGTCTACTACGAGTCGGGAGCGTTTTCCTGATCGACGTTTAACGCGCGGTGCCATTATTCAAATTACAATTAAATTTAATCGACATAGACATACATAGGCGATTCGTGAGGTAGAACTCGTGACCTTAATCGTAAGTTTACCGGAGTCTCTTGTTTTAAATCAATTAACAAATAGCTATAGGGTTCTCTAGTGGCTAGTCTGTACGCGTCCGTAATACGCTTTGGATTTTCTGGACTAATTTTTTACGCTGAATACCTAATAGAAGCGACATCTCGAGGATTTTTCATTATAATAAAATAGGAAGAGTTTTGAGAAATTATCCGCGACTGACTACCCTTGGGGAAAAGTTGTTGAGTAATAATAATGACCGTATACCCTAAATGATGCGACGTCACGCAAACTAAATCGGCAATATGAGCTTGCTTAAATAATTGGCTAGCTAAATCGTCTAGTATCAGATAGGAATCGCGATGAATTTCCCAAAAGTCCGGATCAGAAGGTGGCAATCCTTGAATAAATTGAATTCCCGGAATCAATTGTTTCAATTTGTCGTAGTTTGGTTGGCAGGCCGCGTTGCAGTAAATAACTTTCTTATGCGTTGGGTCAAACATAAGCTGATGATTTTGCAATAAATTACTTAAAAGGCTGCTTTTCCCCGCTTGCGTCGGTCCCACAATTAGAAACTGCGCGGGTGTTTGAAATTTTAAAGAATGCGAGACTGACTCGGTCGGATTCATTTCAATTAATAAACATTTTTTATTTTGATGCACATATTATATAGTAACATAAAAAATATATTTAATAAAACATCATTAATGAATTAAAACAATATAAACCCAGAAAAAAACCCCCCAAAAAACCTTATACATTTAAACAGAATTTAAAAAAAACACACTATAACAAAAAAACCCTTTTACCCAAAAAACCCCTATTAATTAATTGTTTTTAAAAAGTTTCTTCTCCATTTCCAGACAACGCTGGCGAAACCGTTGGGCGTTCAGGAGGTCAAAATTCACGCGAGACTCGGAGGGTAGGATGTAGACACGCACTACAGTAGCAAACACGACGGATGAATGCGCACGCGCACTTTTTCGTTTCCCGACCGCTCTTCGCTGGTGGTTGGGCAAATTTGGACCAGATGGTCGCAAACATCCGCGCCCTCGCTGGTTGGGAAGTCGGGAAACCCCTGACGTGGTGGTTTGTTGTTGCACGGTTTCCTGGAAACCATCGGACACGATGGACAGTGCTTCCGATGTTCCCTCGATGGATGGTCCGTGCAACGCCACTGGTACAAGGCAATACCGCAAAAGGCGCAGCGCGTCGTCTGTGTTTCTACATCTGCAAGATAGAAACCGTCTTTGGCCAAGGCTTCGATGGGAACGCAAGATTCCCACAAACCCTCAAAAGTATGTCTCCGCCTAGCCTCGTATTTCATGCGAAAGAGATGTTGAAGCAGGTGTTGCCTCTTTGAAACCGTACGAACGACTGGTTCGCAAATCGGCGTTCAACAATCTCTTATTCGAGGTTTGGCGGAATTTCTTGGTGATTTTAACGGCCTCTAGCTGCAGCTTGTATTTATCCCGTTTAAAATTAAAAGGGACATTGACTGTAACTTCCTTTTCCGGATTCATCGCCACACTTTCAAAGGTTTCAAAGTCAAGTTTTTCCACATTTTCTCGATTTAGGGTTAACCCTTTAATTTTTTTGACTTCTTTTCCTTTGCTAGTGCGAAACGAGTAACTTTTGGCGCCGGTACTACAAAAGGAAATTATATAATCACCGCCGAGTTCGTCCGCCCAGCAACCAATATGATTGCCAGTCGGTATGTCAAACTCTCCCGGTAGATGGCGGTAGATTATCGAGTCGGTGTCACAATACAAAGCTGCGCGATCTAATTGAAGCAGCATCTTGTTCAATTCGAGTCGCGCGTAGCACGAGACAAAACTACCCACGATAGCCGACCCCAGTTTATAGTCCGAAACGTAATCGCTTTTGGCTTTGTACGATAAGAGAGCGATCGACTCCGTAACTGGCCGTAAGTCGACTAATTCCAGAGTGTAATCGCTCGCGAATCGTATCAATTCGTAATAATTGTTGATAAAGATGCTGCGAATCTTTCCCGTATTTAACGCCATGCGACCCCAAAGAGAATTTAAATTAATTTTAGCGATATTACGCAGGGAAGGATTTGAATATCCGCCACGGTCAGCGAGAGCTTTTCATTCTTGTCTATATCGGCGATATACGCTCCTTTTTGCAGAGGCGTTTGCGCGTGAGCTGGAAATCCGGAATTCTTTACCTTCAAGGCGATAAAATCAGTCATGTACTGCGCGAAGAAGTATTCCGTTTTTGGATAATGGTAAACTTCGAATATATCGAGGAGTTTATAACCATGCTCCATAGCGGCATAGACTTCGACCGTTGGCCAGACTGAATCGAAAGCCCGTTCGTTGACAGTGTGATCGCAGATTTCCGCTCGCAAGTCTAAACACGTGCGACAGAGGGCGTAGGCTAATTTACCACCGCTGCGAAAAGGAATTAAGGGGATGTGGAGATCTTGAGGGGCCAGCAGACGACAATTCATAACGCCAAAATACCACCCTGGCGATTTGTCAAAATCTCTGTTATTGATAATGGGGTGGCCGCTAGGGTACGGACAATCGCGACAAACTTTCGGGTACAAAGAAATAATATCCTTGTAGAAAATTTTCTCCTCACCTTGCACGTGGCAGTTAAGAACAAAATTTTCCGTTCGTCCCCCATAGAGAGCGCTAAAGGCTGATATTTGAGGTCGAAAAGTTAAACTTTTGCAGAAAGCCTTAGCTTCGGCGTTTTCTTTTAAAAGCTTAGCAAATTGACACTCAAAGATGGAGGTATATTCATAGCCGACCATCTTCTCTTTAATAAAAAGCTCTCTATCTAGAGTTCGTTCGTACAGAAATCTGTTGCTGGCTTTGAGTTGGGTATTGTAGGCATTAAATTTTTGGCATGGACAACCGTGAAAGTAGCAACCGTGAAAATCGTAAATTTTGGGCGGAGTTTCACTATAGCCGTCGACTAAATAGCGCCCCACCCGATATTCACCCCCATAGCTTAAAGCCTTACGCAATTTTATATCCTCTGTTTTCTCCACCCAAGCGAGATATTTTAAGCTAATCTGACTGTGATTAAATTTTGCGTTATAGCCGTTAGAAGGAACAATGAACATGCTGTAAGGTTTATAGTAATTGTTAAGATAAATAGTGGTTAAAGCACCCGCCAAAGTGATATTTTTTAAGCAAAAAGGGTCTAATTTTGTTAGATCAACATAAATTTTTCTAAAAGCTTCGACGCCTTGTCTTAGGACTTTGACGTCTTGAATGCAATATTTAATAAGCTCCTCTTTGATGTTATAAATAGATCCTTCCATTGACGCGTACCAAGTTTGAAAATCCCGATAATCATTGGCTTTCATTTGAGCCACGTTAAAGTACGAAGCTTCAGGGATGACGCCAATGTAATTGATTTTTTCCTCGGTATGAAAATCAAATGGAAAGAATCCTTTCGCCACATCACCGAGGTTAAACATGCTAGTGAAATTACGCAGAGGTTGACTAATGTAATTAAAGCTATCAAGGAATCTAATTTGCGGTCCCTCGAGATGGATCATCAGAATTTTACTGCCGTCAAAGATAAAGGCAGGAGTGACGTGTCTATGAACTAGAGCGTTAAGAATTAAGAAGTTATCAAAAGCTTTCGCGTAATGGGCTACGACTTGCGTGTTAATAAAGCGCGGTTGATACGTTTTACGTTTTTGTCCAGTCAAAACTACCTGCTCTACGCTAAATAAATAATTTAAAAATTGCTCGACGCAATTGGCGCCGTAAAAAATTTTGGTTTCAAAGCCAGCTTCAGTTTGCACATCGCAAACTAGTAAAATACGGACGTGGATATTATTTATAAGAATAGTCTCAATGTCGTAATAAATAAACCGCGAGGCTTTCATTTTGGTTTCCAAAGGCATAACAAAATGCTCACCTGGTGGATGGACTATTTTACATTGAGAGCATTCGGGATTGCAGTCGTGGTCGTCACCCATAAGCCGTCCGCATTCTAAACATCGTTTTTGACTCGCGCAGGTGCCATTAAGTAAACGAGTTTCGTAGCAGAGGCCAGGGAAAAAGTAGCGGTGGCATTCGTCGCAACGTTTTAAAACGTCCTCTTTGGTTAAATGAAAAGCTTCTCCTTGGCACCGAAAACATATATAGGGTTTTGTATCCTCGGGGCATTTATGCTCTTTTAACAATTCACGTTTGTAAAACGATTTCAAGCACAAATCGCAAGAGGTACAACCGCCCATCATGCCGTGCCAAGTTTTCGCGGGGTGGATATGGTCGCCAATTTTTAGGAGATAGATAAATTTAGGAGCTTTGGATCCTTTGAAAAATATGGTGAAATTATTCGCAGCATCAACTATTACGATCCGATAATAAGGAGCTAAATAATTTTGAAATTTTTGAATATCTTCTAGAGTAACGAAACCCTCGGGGACTCCGGCTTTTCTGAGCAAGACTTTCGCAATATTATCAACAAAGGTGCTATTACGTTTCAGTTTGTCAAAATTGTTCAGGTTAAAGGGCGGACCTTGCTTATTTTGTTGAAAAAAATTACGATCGGCCATCTCTTTACCCAGAACTAAACTCCGAGCAAAACAGAGGTTATCATTGTTCTCCATAAAAATAAATTGGTTATTTTGTTTTACGAAATAATCCAAAAGTCCCTATATTTGCTTCGAGGTTTAAAAAGATTATGCCAAACTGAAAATCTTCGCCATTAAAGACAAAGTCCCGACTAGATTGCGTCACTCTATAGATGGTGCGCATCGCTTTCTGGTGAATTTTTTTAATTTTTATAAATTTAATATTAACGGGGGTCGTCAATCCGGGGGAGCTTAAAACAAATCGAACTCGATTATAGTCCGGGTTCTCGATTACTAATTTGCATATAACTTCATCGAGAATTTTTCGAAAAATTCGAAAAAATCTCTCGTCGGAATGTCTTCCATATTTTTGAAAGCTATACGCAAATCGATTTGTTTACAGTGCCACTTGCGACTCGTTTTGTCAATCTGCCGCTCAATTGTGTAGAAACGGTTTACCTGCGCGTGTTCCTCCCTATCACTACCCTCCGAGTCGCTACCGCTGCTGCTGTCGCTGCTCATTTTTTGAATTTCTATCAGAAATAAAAAAATTAGAAAAAAATTTTGGTTTGTAAATTTATTGTTCAATAAATACGTACTTTGCTGGGAGGCTGTTGTTTGGCTTCTTCGTCTTGTTTAACTGCCTCCACCAGCTTATGGAAGGCGTTAAGGAATTTAACGCCTTCTTTGTTGTTTTTTTTAAGACAGTTTTCAACCGCTTATGATCGCACTCCCAGACCTTATCAGGATGGGAGTTTCTAATATCCGGAAACTTATAGACCGCAGCGTCTATAAAGTAATCCCCCTGGCGTGGGGGGACTTTCGTCTCGTAGTACCAAAAGTAGATAGATCCATAAAAACAAAAGGTTTATATCGGCAACCTTTGACTCTGACATGTATTTTGTAGATCCCCCTTTTAACTCAGAACCGTTTCAACCCCCCTATAGATAGAGCTGGTTTCGCGGACTTACACAAGGGAACATGCGTAAATCGGCTTAAAATATAGTTCGAAAAGACGAACTTCTTGGTATTATTACGCGACTCGTGTTGTATCGGGTTGCCGCTTGCCAGAGCTCGGAGCCAGCTGGGTTGCTAACGACGATTTCTTGTTAGTTATTAGTCGTGTTTACCACTTGAAAAAAGGATTAAAATGCCCCGAAAGAAAAGTAATTCAAATTTTAAAAACCAGCGAACACAATGTAACACCCTAATTAAAAATATACGCGAGATTGGTGTACAAGTTCATATAGACCCGCTGGAAAGCAAAGGCTTAACGTCCAAAGAAATTCAAACTGAGTCTGGTTTTAATTGTTTTAACGTGTCGACTCAATCAGAGATATTTGGATTTAAAGTTCCCTCAAAGAAATGGGACGAAATAATAGTTTTCAACGTTTGATCCTCTCCGAAAATACACGTAAGAGAAAACTGTTTGTTGATAAAGGAACCTGCATATCCGATGAAGATTTTTACCCAAAACGAGCGCTTCTCCAAAATCAAACCAAACCACAATGTCTGTCAAAATCATTTGATGCTGAGCGTCCTGAATTTACCCTTCCTCTAGCTTTATCAGCTATAAAATGCTTTGTTGAAACTACTTTTAATAACGGTAAGAAACATTCTTCATTATTGTATACATTGACGGAGACCTGACTTCTGTTATATCACACAGTTGAAATTGGTATGAAACATGTAAAAAGCCATGATGGCTTAGTAGATTCTATGGAGATTTACCACAAAAAAGGATTATTGGATGTAGAATCATATTACGATGCTCCAAGACGGTTGCTATTTTCATCCAGAGGGACGTTATTGATTTTAACACTTTTCAAGAGTGCGGAAGAATTAAACTACTACCATTTTGAAAATCAAACGCTAAATACTTCAGTAGTGACTGACGCTATTTCCTCCTTGATTGAAAACTACGTTTTTTGTGCAGGAATAGATAAGGTACGATAAATTAGGTGTTCGATTTAATAGTTTTTCAGTTTTATTAAAACAACTTGTTGTAAAATAGGGGAATTCAGTTGGAATGGAAGGTACTAAAAATCTTGAGAAGTTTGTTTATCCGTTCGAAAGATACCAGTCTTCTACTTGCTTAACATGGTTCAAGCCACCATTCAATGCCTCCAAGGAAAACATTGCGAACAAGGTTTACCAATGTTCTAATTGCCGCAGTCTTAGCAGGTAAAAACTTACTTGCGTGCAATAAATCTTTACATTTATAATTGTTAATATACAATGAACTTCCAATGTCAGGTACATGTTGGAGTACCGAAAGCAGAAAGAACAGACTACCCCAAAAACCAAACTAAAGCGACAGTCACCTTCATCAAGATGTGGGATTAGTGTTCTTACTCCAAAATCAAAGCGTAAAAGATTGTTGGAAAACAAACGTCCACGCTCAGTTTTAACTCAAAAAGTGAACAATCTTGAAAAAAGGCTACTTGAAACAAGCTTTGAACTGAATAAAGACCAAGATGAACAGATGACCAAAGTTGTTGCTGAAATAAACCTTAAAGGACGAAAAGAACTAGATGAAATTTTTCATATAGCAATGATGAAAAAAAAAACCATGGGACTGGCTTTAAAAAAAGCGTGGGAGTTAAATAGTAAACCAGCGCACAAAAATGATTTCTTGAATGACCAAGACAAATGTAAAAAAGGCTCCCAAGGCAATAGATGGAGTCCCCTTACTTACAGACTGGCACTTAGTGTCTATTCTCGCTCACCTGCGGCGTACGAGGCTCTTTCATCCTTTGATTTTTTACAGTTACCAAGCATCCATACTTTAAAAGGCAAAGTTCGACAGATTGAAAGTAAAGCGGGAATAGACCTCGTACATCTTAAGAAGGAATCGAAGAGGTTTTAAGAATTTGTAGACAATCACCCTGAATATCGAAACCCTATCAAAGAAGGTGCGCTTATTTTTGACGAAGTAAAAATCAATGGAAAGTTAATTTGGAATTCGAAGAATGGAGAATTCATGAGAGCTGCTATGGATCCAAGTGAATATACATCTTTGGAAGATTTGTATAAAGTCAACAAGGTTTCTGAGGTTTTGGAAGCACAATACGCTTTACAGTACCTGTGGCGATGCACCACTACATCATACGACATCATAGGCCCATATTTCATGTTTTCTAAGCCAGTAACCCACGCAGCCATTACAAGCACACTTCTGAAGACAATTTTTGCATTCCATTCTGTGGGTTTGGCAATAGGGCTATTAGTTTGCGATGGAGGAAGCAGCAATATGGCTTCGTTAAGGCAAAGCTTAGGGTTCACTAAGGCGCTTGAACCTTCTGTAAATGACGATGGATCGTACGACTTTCAGTTTAGCACAAAGGTACGAAATTGGTGTACCAAGGACAGGTGGATTTAATGGATGGTATGTCCGAGCCACCAACTCAAGAATATGGTTAACGCCCTGCATCATTCCCAGTCTGAAGGAACTAGAGATTTTACCAAAAATGTTGTTAGATTTGGTTGGGAGCAAATCAACCAAATGAAAAAAAGAGAAGATGACAGAAGGGAAAGTGACGAATTGGTGCAAGTTAAGAGGGTTCAGCAATCCCACATAGAACGAGATTCCTGGACGAAGCTAAATGTAACTCCCGCAAGGATCATGCAGCAAATGAAAGTTTTGGGGGAATTGTACAATTGTGCAAACCCAATGTTTGAAGACGTCCCAGTTGACAAGTCAAATGTAATGGCTTGTTACGCATATTTGAAGGCGTGAAATGAAATATTCGAAGAAGGTTTGCTCTCTAAGCAGCCTGTTTCTAATGTAGACTCACCTCCTATACAGTCCATGCTAAAAGGACTAAAATATTTCGAAGAATGGGCTAGTGAAAGGATGGGAGATAATGAAAAGATGACCAAAAATTCCAAGTTTCTCGCGTGGCAAACGTTTGAGCTATTGAGAATATCAATTTATGGGTTCATTGACTATATAAAAGGTTTCACAGCTCGGCATCCTTCTAAATATATTTATCCTGTACGGATTAACGGTTCGGCTGTGGAAACTCTTTTCAGCCAAATGAAGTATGTGACAGCTGGGAAACTAACTAGTATAAACTATAGCAGCGCACGAAGGGCCTTATTGATTAAGGGATGCACAAAAACTTCACAAAATGCAGAGGCGTCTTACCGCAAAGTTGGATTAGACATATGTGAAAAATAAGGAAAAAACATATTTTTACGCTATTTGTGACAACGGCAGGCCAGTCACACGTAACCTTATCCTCGTAGGATATAAGAGAGGCACAATTAGCACTAAAACTAATAAAAAAAATATCAAAAATATCAAATTATGCGGTTTAAATTAGGCCTAGCATTTACCGTTTGTAATTGCTTTCTAGAGTATTAAATGATTGTTTGATGTTATTATCACAAATATGTTACATTTTATTGGGGTCATTTGTAGTTGCATTTTTGCCCTTTCCTTTCTTTTTCTGCCCTTTGCTTGTTTTGATTATTGGTGCTTTCTTTGTCACAGTGACTGTCTTTTTAGCAGATTGTTTTTTCATACCGTATAACATACAACGCAAATTTTGGCCCCCAACCCCTCTCATTCCTTTCTTCTCATTTCTGCGGCGTATATCCCCTCTTATTAAATCTGCTATTTTTGCATGTGTCAATTTCCTCTGAAATTCTACTCTAAATGTTTCTAACTGGCTTTCTGTAAAATTGTTCTCTACAACTTCTGGAATTTTTTACACAATGGCGTGAAACTCGGTCTTTAGCGTATTATCCTCTTTGACAGCTTTTGTGGTTTCCTCTAAAAATAACATAATCATTTGGTTATGGGCTAATTATTTACGTAACAACGTGTACATTTAGTTCTACTTACTAATTACTTTACCAGGGTAAGGACTTCTTGTCCAATACCTGTATTGGTCAACAACATTTTTAATGAGTCTTGAAACAAATGGTATTAATGTGAGGTTCGCAATAAGCAAACCACCTTTGTTTATCATTTTTATGACAACAGGAATATCACCAACAGATTGTTCTGAATTTCTAATTGATAATGCAATTTTATATAGCAGATGCGCATTGTCTCTTTGTTTTTGACTAAGTGGTTTCTTGCCCTTTTTAATTTTTTTAAGTACTTGCATGCCTTCTTTATTTACTTTCCAAATTTCACCCATAACCCCGCCTACAAGCCTGTTCATATTGTATAGTCTATCTGTTTTTAGGTGTCGCAATTTACTTTTTTTAGCCTGATTGACGCTAATCTCTTCTTCGTAAGGCCTCTTTTGTGAAAAGAGTGCATCAACTTTGTTTGAAACATGATTTTCTAAATCATCGATCCGTTTATTTCTACCTTGAAGTTCAATAACGCGCCAACCAATCCACTGAATAACATTCATTAGTTCACATTCGTATTCCGTATTATATTTTATAATAGGATCCACTCCATCTTTTGAAAATACTAGTTGGTTCAACCAATTGCACCATGCATATAAAAAGGAAGAATATCCTCCTCTTGATTTATCATGTTTCGAGTATAAAAACTCGTATTGGGTTAGCATGCCCTCAATAACTTTTTTTAAACTGCCCGAATCCCTCATAAGTTCAATTTGTTTTAACCTTTTTCCAGACTCGTCAGTTTGAAAAAATTCGTTAGATTGAAAATCTTTTAAAATTAAATCTACATCAACGTTTGGTTCCATTTTGACACTAAGCCTAGGCGTAAACAAATACCCACGTGTTTTTTGAAAGACGCGCAGACGATAAAATTGATAGTGCTAAGGACTGCCGTTTGGATCGCCACCAGCGACATGTACTACTTTAGAAGAAATCGATAAACCTATGACGTGAGAAAGCTCAATGCTTATTGGTTAGTACGTGTAGGGGGGTGAGAGGAGGATCTATCACATCTGATATTACAGGGATTGTACAGCCAAAGGCTAGCTAGCATTGCCGATATAAACTTTTTGTTTTTATGGATCTATCTACTTTTGGTAGTACTGGCCCTCTTTTCTGAGGCGAAAGGAGCCCTCGATACCGCTGGACCCGACGATATTTTTTTGCAGGACGTCCTGCACAAAGCTCTCGTCGTCCGAGTCCAGCAGTATTTCGATGGGTTCGGGCTTCAAGAACTGGGTGATGGTTCTTTTTCCACTACTGGTAGTAGGGGCTGCAAAATCTTCTTGCGACGACGGCGGTGAATTAAGAGGGTTTTGAGATTCTTGAAGATATTTACTCATGGTTGCAAGTTAGATTGTGATAGTCCAATGCCGATGCTCGAGCGTTTATACCAAAATCTCAGGGCCATTTTTTTAGAATACAGGCCCAGACATGGTTTTTTTTATAACACAACCTCATTTTACTTTTATTAAGAGTTTAAAAAAATATAATTATGTACCGATAAGCGATTTTTTAATTTAACTTAAAATACATTTTTTATTGTGGAATTGATACTAAAGATTATAAAGGATATTAGTATACCTACTATATATAAAAGACCTCTATAGTTTAATATTATTATACATTTATTTAGATTTAAATCATGTTAAAAAAAACAATTTCCGTCCCTCCCAAAGTAATTACTTTTAACCTTCACTTATAAATTGTTTTTTTCTTATATAAAGCGATCTCATGAGAATTATTCAAATTTAATTAGTCGAAACACGCCCAAACAAGCTTTTGCATACGAATAATATTTGTCCCCTCAGGCTTCTATCAAAGTAACTCCTTTTTAACCTTCGCCAATGGGTTTTTTATATAACACGATCTCCTTTGAATTATTTAAAACATGCCTAGACAACTTTTTTGCATACGAAAAAAACTTAGACCTCGGAGAGATTTCTAATTTTATGAATATATACCTAATTAACTTTTTGCTATTTATTGAATTTTAAGAATCTTGAAAGTATTGGCTAGACACTATTAGATTTGACCTCGATAATTTAGTATATAAACTCAGCATTTCAAAATGAAAATTATCAGTTGTTTAACTTCTTTTTCTTAAACCAACCACTTTAAAATGTCTTTTACCAACGCTCCTCGTTTGCCCTGCCTGCCTGTCATCAAAATTCATCCGGCAGCGCTTACTCCTCGTCGGGCCAACCCCCAGTCGGCCCGATTGGACTTATATTGTCCAGACGATACCGTAATTGACCCTCATGGTATCAAAATTTTGTCGACTGGGATCGGCGTTATGCTGCCGGCGGACAGCTACGGTCGCATTGTTGGCCGTAGCAGCTTGACGGCCCAAGGGCTGTTTGTTGCCGAGGGGACTATAGGTATGTTTATTAGTTATTTTATAATGCCCAAAAGAATAATATTTCTTTATAATAATAGACGCCGACTATCGTGGTCCCCTGAAAGTGGTCATCGCCAATGTCGGGGGGACTCCCTACTCTGTTCGACGGGGCGATAGAGTCGCCCAATTGATAGTTACGCCGGTGCTATTGTTAAGACCGGTGGAAACGGCGGTAAATATTTTTACTTTTTAATTTACGGTTCAACGTGTAACACATTTTTTATGTTGTTTTTAGACTCTGATCCCTACGTCACGCGGCAGTGGGGGGTTCGGCTCGACCGGTGTTTAGTCTTTTTTTAAATGGTGGTGGTTTTTTTATATAAATATTTTTGTTTTATATATTTTATTGTATATATATATTATTTGCTTTTTTTCTTCCCATTAAAAAATTTTATTCGTATATTTGTATTTTCTTTTCAGACTTATAATAATAGGCTTATTTTTTAACTCCGCCTTAATTAACATATCCAATGAAATTATCTCTTTACTTACGCTCCGCCTAATAAGACAAGTAGGAACCAATTAGAACTGCTGTTTAACTCGCTAGTATGTTACATATATCACGTACTAGCTATTTCAATGTCATTTTCTATCGTACCCCGCCCAATATACTGTGCCTCATTTTCTTTTTTGTTTACGGGTTAATAGTCAACGTTTTTTTAACTCTTTACGAAATTGAGCGGCGAAGTCGAAAACAATTAGAAACTAAACCCAAACGTCCCTCTGTCGATCGCCCTTCCGAGCCAAATAACGATACGGGGTCAACGTGAAAAATGAACTCTTTAAAACATGTTTGTTTATCCCTGCTGGTTGTTGACTATTTTGTAATATATATTTTGTATTTGTTTAATTTTCATATCTGTACCTCTTATAAAGAGTAAATATCTGATGTCTTAAAATCTGGGTGTTTTTTATTAACTTTAGGACTACAGAAAGCTGGTTCGACCTGGTTAAAAGGTGACGTCAAGGTTGAATATAGCTTTTAGTTTTGGTTTAAGTTAAGAAGATGATGTCATGGGGTTGAAACTAACAGGCAGGAGCTCGGGCTAGTCCAGACTTGTCTGAAAAGTTTGTTTGAGTCTTGTGGATGAGGGTCTGGCGGCCATCTTGGGGTGGCGGCCATCTTCGATCTCTGCGAATCTAGGTAGTTCCTACTACTAAAATCTCACTTGGGCGACTGGAAGAAACATAAGAAACACAACAACGTTAAAACCTCCATTGGCTGGACAACTACTGTCTTAAAGGCGACTCTTTCACGTTAATGTGAAACGAGCCTATTGTTTCAAATATTTGAGATAGTCACGCGTCACATTCGCAATATTATTTAAGTACCATTTCCAAAGAAATTCATCTTCTAAACAATAGGATATAAAAAAATATTTAAATTATGTTTTACGTGTTTCTTTAAAGGCATCGTGAAAGGGTATCAATTTATCAGTCAGGGCTGTTTCATCATTCCGTGATAACATTTTGTTTCGGATCACTGTGTCTTGAAGTTTTCGTTTATTCAAGATGGATATAGTCTTAAAAATGAAATCACTCGAATTTAATAAATCAATGAGAAATTTTAGGTCAGTTTTGGAACATTTACTTTGGTCACTGTTCCTTTAAACCGTACTTGTCATTGTTTAGCAATGTCTACCTGCTTCTCCTGTTTTATTTCAAGCTGAATCATATAAAACCGCGTGTAGGCGAAGCCATTGCCAACTGCACTAGTCAACTAACCAACGAAAAACTCTCACCGATACTGTTCATCGTCATCGCTTCTCTAGGCTGGTAAGTACCTAAAACTCTAAGGCTAAGCTTGAAGAGGAATTCGTTACTAGCTACATCGTTTGATGTGCATCTAAAGGATTAGCGATTATTTTATAGTGTATTGATAGAAATCGTTTGTGAATATTCGATGTCTCGAGAGTTATTACTGAATTGTCTTTATAACTTTGCAAAACGATCGCTTTGAAGACATTCAGGGCTACGTTAACATTTCTTTTGAGGCATCGATGAACAATGGGGATTTAGTCGGTAGTACGATTCAGATGGGAAAGATTGGGGATCTGAAGAGCTTTAGTCTTAAATGCTTCAACTGTCTTTGATTATTGGTTATAGTTTGCAGACTTAAAATTATTCAATCTTTTACAGAGAGAAAATGCTTTTCAACTTGGTATTTGTCATTCTGATGCTGGTCAAGCTTAGCTACTGCGATGAAAACTCGCACGGTAATTATATCAAACTGGAATTCTTTAGACGATCGTTCATTTTGGCAAAACATTTTCTGTAGTCGAACATAGAATTTACAATTATTGCACAAACAGGCTTAATTAACTCTCCCAGTGACGTACGTCACGTAGAGGAACTGTACTAGACGTTTCTGTCCATGTGTCAGTCAGTCTCTCTGTTTTTAAAATAGTCGTAGATTGCGTATTAATCAAACTAGTAAAGCTCGGCATTATCTACCCACTATCTTCAAATTAGTGATTAACCGATTATTTTTAAATTAAAGTTGTGGATACAATTAATTTCAGCATACAACTTCAGTGAATAAAAAAATTAGATATTACAAAGCTGTACTTGATAGCAATAATATTTATGTTAAGAAATGAAAAGTCAGGTTAGGTCTTTGGAGACAGTCGTCTCGACTCGGAGAGGAATTATTTTGGCCTTCCCAACATGTCTCTTTTTTTATTTACTCAAATGCAGAATGTCCCGAGGATAGGTGGAAACTTTGTAATCAGGCGATGCAATGCCCGAAGAAAACGAAGTTGGAATGCGTCATGCACGTACCAGAAATGACTCCTAGAATGACTTCAGCTGAATACGAAGAAATAAAAAACGTCCAGTGGAGCATTCCTGTCATTGTATGTGCAAAGAAAGTTATCAGTGTAAGGGCTTCCCTTGCCCCAAAAAAGTGCCCCTTACACCCATTGCTCTTATTGGCGTTCGAATGATCTGAATAATTTAGGTTACAAAAAAATGATGGAACCTGCAGTTGTAGGCCTTACGAATAGTAGCCACTAGCTCATTCGCTATCTACCGAAATACGAAAATGAAAATAACCCGGTTCACATTTCTTGTTTAATATTGATCTTTCGAATCAGTAGATTTAATGCACCATAACAATTAAGTGTTCCCCTAATAATTTTATAGGGGGAAAAAAACTAAATTATAGTAGAATAATACTACAAGCCCCTTGCACTGTTTGATCAGAATTATATACTTGTACTTATTATTATTAATGAATAGGGGGCTCGCGCCCTAGCACCGATGCCATAGGCATATTGTGCACCCTAGCATTCAGGCCTTGAATAGACCCGTGGCCACAGCGTAGCGAAGAATTCGCTCCACCGTAATAGAGGAGACCCGCGAGGGTTCCAAAGTGTGTATCAAAATATTCTATCGTAGATATTGAATTTTTGATCCATGGTGTTTTAATATTTCGAATGTTGTTAATTTAATAAGAACTGCTACTTCATGGAGTATATTTAAAAAGTTTATTTAAAATTTAAAATTTTACAACTTTGGGAGCTTTCGGACCACGGTCCTTCCTGAGCCAATTTTTAAAATGAACTAAATAACTTTAATTTTATGAGTAACCAATTTTCATTTTTTTACATAGATTGAAGGTGACATTGCCCCGTTTTATTAATCGTTTTTTTATATCATTTTTTATTGAAGTTAAATCCTCCCCACCCGCTTATGTTTATTGAACCTTGATCTAAGTTTAAATTTCCTCTGTCTTTAATATATACTGACTCCTTAAAACATCGTTTGTACCAATTAGTTTCCTGACATAAAATCCTAGTTAAATCCCAATCTATTTGATGGTCGTTGTTCTGTTTTATATGGGTCGCCAGTCCATTGGTTTCGTCATGTTTTTTTACAGCATATTTATGTTCCGTTTGTCTTTTTTTTAGTTGTCGTTTTGTTTGTCCTATGTATTTATTATCACATTTACATTTAATTTCATATATTATACCTGTTTTTTTCATTTCATCTATTCTAGATTTATTTTTAATTAATTCTGATTTTAATGTGTTCGTTGTTTTGCTAAATAAGGTAATAGAGTGTTTTTTTAATTGTCTGATTGTCTTTTCAGAAATTCCTTTAACATAGGGTAATGATATAATGTGTTCTGGTTTTTCTTTAGTTTTAATATTGTCAACATCATGATTGTTAAATATTTGATCAATTAAGTGGTTCGGGTATCCACTATTTATAAATTGTTCTTTGAACTTGTTTTTATCGTTAAGTGGTTTATCTGATAAACATTCTATTCGTTTTTTAAATGTTTTTACAATGCCTATTTTTATTTTTTCGATATGGGATGATCTAAAATTTAAAAATGATTTTGCATGTGTAGGTTTTTGGTACATAGAACATAAAAATTCTTTGTCATCATGTTTTATCAAAACATCCAAAAACGGTAAACTTTTATTTATTTCCCCTTCAAATGTGAATTGAATATTCTTCTGCGTTTTGTTAGCTATTTCTAATAATCTATCTATTGTAAAAGTTTTTTTCTTAATTAGAAAAACATCATCCATGAATCTTCTCCAAAATTTTAATTTTGGTTTTATAGTTGTCTTTTTTAGAATAAAACCCTCAATATGTTCCATAACTAGATTCGCAATGGGAGCTGATAAAGGGTTTCCCATTGCTAATCCCTTATTTTGTGTATATATGTTATCCTCGAATAAAAAATATGTGTCCGTTAAACTAATTTCCGTTAATTTTATGATTGTTTCTAAACCTAAAGTTGTTCTATTTTGTAATGATTTGTCTGTTTTTAATCTTGATTTTAGAATCCTCAGTGCGAATGGGATAGGGATACTACCATATAAATTTATAACATCAAGGCTACAAATTTCATTGTCTATATCTATTTTTTGGTTTTTCAGGTCTGATACAAATTGTTGGGTATGTTTTATTGATAAATTATTGTTACCTACTAATGGTGAAATTATTTTAACTAATTGTTTTGCACAAGTATAAGTGGGGCTGTTTATCGAGGATACTATTATCCTTAGTGGGTTATTTTCCTTGTGGATTTTTACTAATCCATAAACATGTGGGACTTTTAGAACTGGGGGAAAGTAATGGAATTTTTTATTCTTCTCTATTTCATTATTTTTAATAGGTTTATTTATAACCTCATGTACCTTATTATCTATTTTATCCGTTGGGTCAGTTTTCAGTCTCATATAGTCTAATCTAATATTCTAGTCTAAGCGAGGCGAAGCAGTCGCACTCGCAAAGTACGTGAGCGGATGTTTCTTCCTTCTCCTGACACGACCTACAGAGAGGGTCGCCGGCAAAACCCATCAGATAGAGGTGCCTATTAAGCCGACAGTGCCCAGTCGGAAGACCGGTAGCCAGCCTAATATCCCATCTGCTGAGCGAAATTAGGTCTCTAGCACGAGACCTGCAGGAACCATTGACTAACGGTTTTGTCTGACTCTGGCCCTCCATGTTATGCCAGAGCTGGTTTTGTATGACAGTCAACCTGTCATGCAGACACCGTTTGACGTGCCTGTAGGGGATGGGGACGGCCGGCTCCGGCCCCAAGAGCTTGGCCTCCGCACCCCTTTTCGCAAATCTATAGGCTTGCTCATTGCCATGATATCCGCTATGCCCTGGCACCCAGTACAACAGAACCCTAGTCGCGCTAGCAGATCAAGGCAGCTGCGCACCAGTTGAGAGGTAATCTGACACTGGTTCAGCGCGTTCAGGGCGGCCTGACTGTCAGAATAAATTCTCACAGTCCGTCCGGTATACCCTTTGTTAATACAGTAATCTGCGCAATAACAGATCGCGGGAATTTCCGCCTGGAACACACTAGCAAAGGTGCCCAGGCAAGCAGAAAAGCCGACCCTTGTGGTTTGGCAGTAATAGCCGGCGCCAGCGCCGGAATCAGTCTTGGAACCATCGGTGAACCAAATAGTTTCACCCCCAGTGCCAAGAGGCACCAGGTTAGTCCACTCTGCTCGACTGGGGAAGTGGATGCTGAATGGCTTAGTGAAATCAAAACTCGTAACGGTTTTGTCAGAGCACATCGTTAGCGACGGCTCAAGTGCGGCGTACTCCCGAAAGAGCTTCGTATGGCTGTAATCCCAAAGTCTTGGAACCCAGTAGCCACTAATGTTGAGCCTGTAGGCCCCCATGACAGCCTCCTCCTCAATGAAGAGATGTAGAGGAAGCATGTCAAGGAGCACCTCCAGGGAAGCAGTTGGGGTCGATCTCATGGCCCCCGTAACACCAATGCAGGCAAGCCTTTGAAGCTTGCACAAGGCAGCCTGCACCGTCTTAAGCAGGACCCTTGTCCACCAGACAAGTGCCCCGTAAGATAGTATGGGTCTGATGATCCCAGTAAAGAGCCAGTGTACAGCCTTGGGGTTGGGGCCCCTAGTCTGGCCGACAGAGCTCCTGGTCCTCCAGAAAAGCATCTTGGCCTTCTTAATACACCGATCAAGATGCGGCTTCCATGTGAGTCTGCAATCAAAGGTCACCCCCAGGTATTTCACCTCGGAGGACTTTGTCAGGACCTGGCCAAAGAAAGAGATATCATTGAAAAGATCCTTAGTATTCATCCTCGTAAAAGGAACAAGGACAGTTTTATAAGGATTAACAGTGAGGTTAACCGCCTGACACCATTGCTCCACGTTAGAGAGAGCAGATCTCATAAGTGCGGTGACAGTAGCCGGGAACTTCCCGGTAAAGACTATCGCCACATCGTCCGCATACCCGATGCAGTGACAGCCCCCAGAACCCCCGAGCCTCTCCAAGAGTTCGTCCACCAGCAGGCACCACAACAGGGGGGAGAGAACTCCACCCTGAGGGCAGCCCCTGCTGGTAGTCACCCCTAGAGAGTTCCCAAGGAGGGACGCCGACACCTCGCGGTCGGTAAGCATGGACTTGATCCAGCGGCCAAGAGTGTCGCTGATGCCAAATCTCTTGACAGCTTCAGTAATAACCGTGCTAGAGACCTTGTCAAAGGCCCCCTCAATGTCGAGGAAGACGGCCAGTGAAATTTCCTGAAACTCGAATGCCCTATCCAGGCAATTCGTAAGGCCGTGAAGGGCCGTCTCAGTGGATTTGCCTTTTTGGTAAGCGAATTGTGAAGAAGAGAGAGGAGTTACCGAAAGTACCTCGTCTCTAATGTACCTGTCCACCAGCTTCTCCAGAATTTTGAGGAAGAAGGAGGTCAGGCATATGGGCCTAAATGCCTTCGCCTTGAGATAGGAAGCCTTCCCGGGCTTGGGAATAAAGATGACCCTAGAGCGTTTCCAGTCACGAGGTATGTGACCGAGAGCATGCAGAGTCTGTAGATCTTGCATAGCGCAGAGGCGATGTGGTCTAAGCCCTCCTGCAAAAGCAGAGGGAAGACCCCATCGGGTCCCGGAGACTTGTAGGGCTCAAAACAGTTTACAGCCCACCGAAGCTTGGGAATCGTGACAACCTGTCTGGCTACAAGCCAGTCTTCCCTCTTAGCCCTGTGCAGGACAGGGTAGAGAGAGTCAGGGTTTGTTGGATTGATGAAAGTAGAGTCAGGAAAATGGACCTTCAGCATGTGCTTGAGAGTCTCAGCCCCAGACTTAGTGTACACACCCTCCCGCAGCTTAAAAGCATTAAGTCGATGTGTTGTCGTGCGCTAGGATCTTCATGACCCTAGCCGTAGCAGGGACATTGGAGACTTGCTCACAGAAGGTCCGCCAGGAGTCCTTCTTAGTAGCTCTAATGGCCCTGTTGTAGGTGTTAAGGGACTGCCTGTATCCAGCTCAGTCACCCGTGCGCTTGGCTTTGTTAAAGAGCCTGCGCGTGCATTTACGAAGCCGGCTGAGATCCGCGTTCCACCAAGGGACAAGCCTCGAGCGGTCGACGGTCTTAAGTGGGCAGTTCCGGTGGAACGACTCCATGATGGAGCACTGTAAATCACCAGCAGCCCTATCAAGATCCTTAGGTGAAGTAAGTTTAGGAGTGTGACCCCCTCCGTAGCGTAGGATTAGGTCTTCCCTATAGCCGGCCCAATTGGTCCGTTTTGGATTGCGTATCTCCGTCCCCGCCGGGACAGAGGTAGTCGCGACAGTGAAGCAGATGTGCCTATGATCCGACAGAGACGGCTCATTAGACACATGCCAATTAGACACGGAGTACACGAGGTTTTCCGTGGCTAGCGTGAGGTCAATGACCTCCTTTGAAGTAACAAAAGTAGGTTCATTGTTTTGATTAAGAATATAGAGTTTACTACCAACTAAATATTCTAGTAAATCATCACCTCTCCTGTTGCAGTCAGAACTGCCCCACGTGATGTGATGAGCATTGGCGTCACAGCCAATGATTAAAATGTCCCCTCTCTTTTCACATTGATTGACCAAATTGATCACCTCAATTGTCGGGAGAGAGTCCGCTTCGTGGGCAAAGTATGCAGAGGCAGCCGTGATAGTCAATTTGGCATGCCCAGTGGCCAGGACTAGCTTCACGGCCGCCGTGTCCAGGGACGTGTACAGCGGTAGAGAGATACAACAAAGATCCTTCCGAACCAGAATACACGCCCTAGGTCTAGCAGCAGTATGGTCATAAAATAGTGACCCCGCCGCGTCAAGATCGAGGATTTTGCCATGCCAAATCCACGGTTCTTGTATGAGGGCCAGATCAAGACCCTCTATAGCAAACCTCCTGCAGAGTACCGCAGAGGCCGCCTTACTATGGTGCAGATTGATTTGAGTTGCACGTAGCGTCCCCATGGTCTTTAAGAGAGGGGTTCACAAGGGACCTAGCTACACCTTATCGGTCCCGAGAGGGCTAGTGGCACCTCCCTCCCCCCGACAGGCAAGCTCCAAGTCCCAAGATCCTCCCCCTCATCAGGACCACTAGAACGCACATCGGCTGGATCCCGAAGGGTCCCATCCGATTCTTCCAGTAGGGTGGACTCATCCATGGAAGAACAAGCTTCCGAATGAGCCACCCCTCCCCCTCTGTGCCTAGAGCGACACCAGCGAGCTCCACAGCGAGATCCCCCATCTCGCTAGTCCCACCCCTTGCCGTAGACTCGGCTGCAGTGGTTTTGGTGGTTTCCGTGTGCTGTAGGAGTTTGAAGGAACCCTTGTCCACTCCAGTAAAGCCCACGAAACCAGCATTCTTAATGGCGTCCAGCGAGGAGCCATCGATGGACAGTACCCAGTACCGCACGGTCCTGTCCACGTATGTCCGAATGCATTTCCATTATTCGGTTGCAAAGCCATCGTTAAGGGCCTTTAGGTGCCGGAACAGCACCGCCGGCTCTTTAGTGATCTGGTCCCTCGTGCGGAACATTACCTTTAACGGCTTAGGGAGTTCGCTAGCTCTCGTTACTGAGAGCACCGCATCCCCCACCACCGAGTAGGCTATGTTCTCCATCAGCCATTGACCAGTGAACGTATCCTCACAGGAGTATACCAGGGCCCCGGCCGTCAGGTTTAAATAAGCAAGGCGCGGTAGACGGCTCCCCAAAGGTATCCCATCCAGCGCCCCTAGAATCGCCTTCTGGATTGGGCCCACGTCTTCCTCCGTGATGACCGCCTTCGGATAGCCTTTTTTAACAATGGCCATCTTTTCTGCGCTGGCGGCGTCACTATAGGACTTAGCCTTTTTCGCCGCCGCCTGCGAGGTACTGGGTGAGGGAGTCGAGTCCTCCGTTCTAGGCCTCTTCAATTGGGTGTCACGCGCCGCCGCACCCCCAGCGGGGGTGAAGACCGTTCCAGACCCCGATTTGGCCTTTTCCTAAGCAATCTGTCGTTTAAGACGACGTCGCACGGTACGTTTCGAGGCCTTACCAGTCACACGCACCGATAAATCGGCACGAGTATCGCTGGATACAGGCCCTAGCGATCCGGTGGCAGGCAAAATGAGTGGTGGCGATCAGGTGGCAGGCAAAATGGGTGCTGGCGATCCGGTGGCAGGCAAAATGGGTGCTGGCGATCCGGTGGCAGGCAAATGGTTGCTGACGATCCGGTGGCAGGCAAAATGGGGGCTGTCGATCCGGTGGCAGTAGATGAAGATGTTGGCGATCCGGTGGCAGGCGAAATTGGTGTTGGCGATCCGGTGGCAGGCAAAATGGGGGCTGTCATTCCGGTGACGACGAAAAAGATGTTGGCAATGCGGTGGCCGGCGAAATAGGTGCTGGCGATCCGGTGGCAGGCGTAGTGGGTGCGGCTATCCACTGGCAGGCGAAACGGGTGTTGGCGATGCGATACGGTGGCGGGCTAAGAAGATGTTGGCGATCCGGTGGCAGACCAAATCGGTGTTGGCGATCCGGTGGCAGACCAAATCGGTGTTGGCGATCCGGTGGCAGGCGAAATGGGTGTTGGTGATCCGGTGGCAGGCAAAATGGGTGCTGACGATCCGGTCGCAGGCGAAATGGTTGTTGGTGATCCGGTGGCAGGCGAAATGTGTGTTGGTGATCCGGTGGCAGGCGAAATGGGTGGTGGCGATCCGGTGGCAGGCAAAATGGGGGCTGTCGATCCGCGACCTTTCTTCTATTTCGAAAAGGGTGGTCAAGATGTTAACCCTCCCCTTCCTTTTAATTCTGTTCAAATATAAAAACGGTTTTACCCCCCATTTCGGACCATTAGTTCGAAGCTGAAAGCCAAAAGACAACGTCTTAAATTTAAAAGTCCTAGCACCCCAGAAATAAATGAGCAAAATCCCCGATTGGTAAGCGTAGATGTTTTTTTCTTTACCAATTTTTAATATATAGTATCAATTAATATTAGAACTAATAAGATTCCCTTTGACGAGATATATTTATTTTCGGTTTATTTAGAATTTTCGCATTGCAATTGCGTTTGGCGCGTACTCCCTAAAAATTTACATTTATTTACTTGACGCATTGCTATCTTCTAATCCGCTTTTTATTTCGTCAACGGGATCTAGCCGTAGTTATCTTTCTATGGCATCTTTATTTACACTCTTGTAATTTGAAGCTGGGATGGTGGGGGTTTGGTTATCTTTAGTTATTTGCAAGGTGTCGATACGCCCATTTGTCCCAAGATGGATTCACCGCCAGCGCACTCGCCTTCTCCCGTGCCTTTGCCTCCTTCATACATTTTCAGAGCCTGGCACGTATTTTCGTCCTCGGATTCATCGAATCCCCCTTCACCGCCAGCGCCATCGCCTTCGCCTCCTCCCATGCCTTTGCCTCCTCCATTCGTATTTAGACCCTGGCACGTATTTCAGGCCTAAAATCTAGAAACTTTAAATTGCAACGCTGCCGTGTAGGTGTTATTTTCTTAGCACTTAACCTTTTATCTTAACATACCCTAAATATCCGACGTTTTTTGTTAGGATTAAAGCGGGATTCGACATTTTACTTGGACAGAAGAGGGCTTATTTTAATGATGAGTTCTACTTTAACGAACTGCTGAATCAATTAACCATAATAGTTGATCAGCACACGGTCACTGTTTTCGAGCCAAAGTGAGAAATTATTTCTAGAGGGCCGGGAGGCCCTTCTAGATAAGAACCGAGACCCTCCAGTAATGTTAAATGAAAATTCACTGATTTTCGCTGATTTTCCCATAGGAATAACATGGGGTTTTTGGTACTCCTGCACATCGAATCATTTAAAAACTACATTGAAGTTAGCTTTCGGAATACTTTCAAATTAACAAGCAGCTATTATAGGTGTGCCTTTTAAAAGTTTTATCAAACACAATTAAGTCTAAATATGTTAATTAAATTAAAAAGTTACTCTACAGCAGACGACGCTAATTTGCTATTACTCTACAGGAGACGACGCTAATTTGCCATTTCACCGCCTTAAAACTTTTGCTTAGTGTTTTTCAATTAATATAACATTTTTTCTATTAAAAACTTACTGGCGGGACTAATTTTTGTTTAATTAAGTGCCCAAGGTGAAATTCTTTACTTAAGATACCTTTTTAAATTTTTTATCAGTTGCTAGTTTCGACCAAGGCTAGTTCCCATTTGCGACTGTCAAAGATATATACAGGGTGTTTCTGATAAGTCTGCCATAAATCAAGGGGCGTGTTCTTTGGGTCAAACTGAGTGGAAAGTGTCAAAGAACATGGGGTGTACAAGAATTTGCAACGAAGATATGGCCCCCCAAACATTGGCCCCTAAAACAAGAAAATATTCGAAAATGTAGACTAAAACAAATTCAGCCTTATCAACTTGTTTAGAAATAATGAGACAATTTCAATAGTTTCCCTCTAACATCGTTATTGAACTTTCACCTGGCAGAAGTGTATTAAATGAGTAGAAGTATGCCTACTCTAGTAAAGTAAATTCAAAGTATCATGGTACCTTTCGGTTGGTATTACTTTTATTCTTAACAAGTAAAACATGGACGTTACAGGTATTGTTCAAAATGTCCACCAACGGCGTTAAGACAAACATGAAACCGTCTTTCGAAAGATTCTTGGACATGTTGGAAGATTCCTGGCATGTTCCTGATTGTTTGACAACCTTCAATAATTCGTCTTCGCAAGTCTTCCTCATCACGGACATCATTCTTGTACACGATGTCTTTGAGATGACCCCAAAGATAGAAATCGCACGGATTTAAATCCGGAGATCTGGCTGGCCACGCAACTGGTCCTCCACGCCCAATCCACCTCAAATTAAACGTAGCATTAAGATGTTCTCTAACTGCACGGCTGAAATGTGGGGGTGCCCCGTCGTGCATAAACCACATGTCACGAAGTAATGCTAACGGTATGTCCTCGAGTAGTTCAGGTAAAGTGTCTCTTAAGAACGTGAGATATGCTTCACCATTTAGTCTGGGTGGAAGAAAATGCGGACCTAGTAAATGATTACCGACAATGCCGCACCATACGTTTAAAGAAAATTGCTGTTGGTGACTTCTAACACTAGTTGCGTGTGGGTTTAATTGGCGCCATTCGTGGTGGTTGTGATAGTTCAGAATTCCACAACATAAAAAACAATGCTGACAGTCATGACGCAAAAGTAAAAACTAAACGGTGGTTTGCTATAAAGTTACGCGATGTTGTTGATAACGTCACAGTATCACTTCGAACGAACGTGTGGTAGTACAGTATGGCGTATACCAATGCAGCATATGCAGACATGCATCTCATGTATGGACTGGCGCAGGGCAATTCAGTGGAAGCACAGCGGCGATACCAGGAACAATTTCCGCAACGACGCATACCAAATCGTCGTACGTTCGAGGCTGTTGACAGGCGCTTGAGGGACATCGGACAAGTACAACCCAACAACGTTCGAGAGCGAGACATTCCAGAAGACATGGAGGAAATCGAGGAAGACGTCCTTGCCATGTTCGATGAGGACCCCTCGACAAGTACCAGACAAGTTGGACGACAATTACATGTTAATCACGTTTTGGTCTGGCGAATTCTCCGCGGACATCAGTTTCACCCGTATCATATTCAAAAGGTGCAAACTCTTAACCCGGCAGATTATCCAAGACGCATCGACTTTTGCGAGTGGTTTTTGGCCAGAGTAGAGGACAATCAATTTCCACGGGTCCTTTTAGTAACCGACGAGGCACATTTTTCCCGGGATGGAATTCTGAACTATCACAACCACCACGAATGGCGCCAATTAAACCCACACGCAACTAGTGTTAGAAGTCA
Source organism: Phalangium opilio (assembly GCA_019434445.1). Lineage (NCBI taxonomy): Eukaryota > Metazoa > Arthropoda > Arachnida > Opiliones > Phalangiidae > Phalangium > Phalangium opilio. The sequence goes on along the minus strand of JAEQBA010004607.1, from coordinate 91,791 downwards.
CCAACAGCAATTTTCTTTAAACGTATGGTGCGGCATTGTCGGTAATCATTTACTAGGTCCGCATTTTCTTCCACCCAGACTAAATGGTGAAGCATATCTCACGTTCTTAAGAGACACTTTACCTGAACTACTCGAGGACATACCGTTAGCATTACTTCGTGACATGTGGTTTATGCACGACGGGGCACCCCCACATTTCAGCCGTGCAGTTAGAGAACATCTTAATGCTGCGTTTAATTTGAGGTGGATTGGGCGTGGAGGACCAGTTGCGTGGCCAGCCAGATCTCTGGATTTAAATCCGTGCGATTTCTATCTTTGGGGTCATCTCAAAGACATCGTGTACAAGAATGATGTCCGTGATGAGGAAGACTTGCGAAGACGAATTATTGAAGGTTGTCAAACAATCAGGAACATGCCAGGAATCTTCCAACATGTCCAAGAATCTTTCGAAAGACGGTTTCATGTTTGTCTTAACGCCGTTGGTGGACATTTTGAACAATACCTGTAACGTCCATGTTAACTTGTTAAGAATAAAAGTAATACCAACCGAAAGGTACCATGATACTTTGAATTTACTTTACTAGAGTAGGCATACTTCTACTCATTTAATACACTTCTGCCAGGTGAAAGTTCAATAACGATGTTAGAGGGAACTATTGAAATTGTCTCATATTTCTAAACAAGTTCATAAGGCTGAATTTGTTTTAGTCTACATTTTCGAATATTTTCTTGTTTTAGGGGCCAATGTTTGGGGGGCCATATCTTCGTTGCAAATTCTTGTACACCCCATGTTCTTTGACACTTTCCACTCAGTTTGACCCAAAGAACACGCCCCTTGATTTATGGCAGACTTATCAGAAACACCCTGTATGTTTATCACCATTCCCTTAAGAAGTCGCTAGGAATAGGACAAAGTTGTTATACCGCCACTTTTAAAACCTTTTTATGGTTTTTTCTAGATTGTAATTCAAGAAAAGCAATAAAAATATATCGGTTCCTTACATTTGTATCCTTATATGTTAGTTTGAACATCGAAGGGAAATTTTTATTAGCGAATATACAATATTTGCTGCATCTCACCGTTTATCGCGCTTTTTTGGACTACGTTCAGCGAGACCTATCGAAAACAAACGTGGTTAAATGGCAGGTCAGCGGTACCATAGTAAGAAAATAATGTGGTAGTTAACCGATTGGTGATCGTAGATCGTTGCTGAACGAGTGGTGGCAAAATTCGTGAACTTTTCGATCACTCCCCCCGCTTGGTAGTACAACGTCTCTCGCGTCGCGATCTTTTTATATCAGGACTAGCAAGAAGAAGTAAGTAAGCTTCTCATTTTCTTTCCCTACGATTTTTAATTCAAAATTTAGTAACAAATTAAATAATTTTATGTCGAGAATATCCTATTTTACTGTTTTACACTCATAGTTTACATATCGACTTTCAAATCGATTAAAACGTTTTTTTGAAAATATAAATCTGAAGCCTTGGTTAATGAGCCCTACGATTTTAAATTCAAAATTTAATAACAAATTATAAAATCTTATGTGGACAATATCCTATGTTACTGTTATTCTCCCCCTCATAGTTTATATTTCATACCAGGTTTAGCATACCAGCTTTTTTAACCTCGTCTGAAGAGGGTATTAGGAAAAATATTTTTTAAGAAACTAAAGTTTGTTTCAGTTCAAAATGGACCGATATTTCACCGTCACTGGTGCAAATTGCACCATAAATTTGAATGTGAACGAAAGGGGACGCGGGCCGAGAAGGGGACATGGGCCCAGTAGAGGCCGCGGGTCCGGAAGGGGCCGTGAGGCCGGCTGTCTTACCTGGGGCAACGGTTACGCCCAAAATCGTGGCCATAGCGGCGGCATCGGCAAAAGACGCCGGTGCAACAACTGCAACCGCTACGGTCACTTTGAACGCCTGTGCTGGGCTCGACGTGGTATAGTACTTTATTCGTTGCTTAAGGCAGAAGTTTATATGTTCCATAAGTATGACGCTACCTATACTTCGTAATGCTATAGACTTACTGAGAGCAATTTCGAGAACGACCACACTCGGTTTTGTAGTCCATCTTCTCATTTAGTCTGTACTTAGCCTTTGACATCGCCTCACCACGTGTCGCTTTACGAGAATCTATGACGTTTCACCTACTACGTAACTTAATGACAAGCTCTCTTTAACCAGTGACAAACGTATGGAGCATATCCCATGAACTTTTAAATTTTCAAATGCTAAACGTACTCTAAAATTTCATTATTAATAACAGGCCCACGGAGCCAACTAGCAGTGGGGCCGCAGGCGGCGGTGGAGGCCGCAGGTCGTGGTGGAGGTCGCGGGGCCGCAGGTGCCGGAGGAGGCCGCCGAAGAGGAGATGCTCCTCCATCAATTGGAGGAGGAAATGGATGCGTAAGTTACTTAAACTACAGTTTCTACCAGAGGGATTCTCTCAACATTTTATGTCTAGTATTAGCTGGGCATAAAAGTTATTAGGGTTATCTAGGTTCCGCTATGCATAAAAAAGGCATAAATAAATATTGGCAAGCACATAGCAGAGAGTATAAAACAAATTCTGTACAGCAGTTTTATTGTCTGAAGCAGAATAAAGCGATCGAGCCCAATCATGCTCAACAGCTGAGTATCTCTGACTACAATAAGCTTATAAAGCCACGAGACTACCCCAGGATTGCTTTCATAGCACGGATGTAGTGGCTTATTCTTGATATTTGTATAGTAAACCCAAGGTGATTTTTTCCTGAACACAAAAAAAAGAATTATCATCGCAACAAAGCCACTAATCTGAATGATAAAGTTTGATTTTATGTTAGCATCAGCATGATCGAGTGTTTCAACACCTGTTTCAGTTATAAGGGCATTTGCTTTATCTTTGTCTAGTGTCAGATCTGGGAGATTTGATTTTTTTCAATCCATAACAGGGGAGCGATCAATCAATTTATGATTTCTATCTGTGTCTTTAAAGTGGGCCCATCGGAAATTACAAGGGCTTTTTGAGTATTGCAGTAGGTATCAAAATTCGTATTTTCATAGTTGATCACATCATTAAAAGATTTTGAGATCTTAAGCAAAATTTGACATTAATTATTCCTCATAGTATAAAGCGGATTAAGTTCCTATTTGGGAGAGCTGTGCTGGTTTTTAGTGAACACGAAACCGACTGAAAAATCTCGTGTTGTTTGGTTGATTTTTTGTTTTGGTTATTTTCTTAAAGTTTTAAGTTTAATAATTCTCAGCTAATTCTGAGGTTACGTTTTAATTTTCTATTGTTCCTTAGCTAAATCTAAGGTTACTTTTATTTATTGAAGACAAGTTTGTTTTTTAAGTTTAAAGTTCTATTTTTACCATGACAAGTTTTAGTACTTCTCTCCAGAGAAGCTAAAATGCGAGTGCCTTATCGAAGGCAATTTTCTTTACATGAAAACTCTTGTGACCAATGAAAAAGGTCTATTTTTTAAAAAGGGGTTTTTATATACAACGCCCATCGTCTGTATTTTCTTTACAATTTTACCGAACGGGTTTTTGAGTGACGCATGGGTTTATTTTTTCTTTAGAGACCAAAGTTTATTTTTGGGCTTATTTAGGGTAGGGTCGGGCGAGGCGAATCTTTTCAAAAGAGGAGGTATGTTTAACTGATTCTCCTCGCTCGACCTTTGACCTGTTTTAATCTCTCTTTTTTCCCTTTTCACTGTATTTTTTATTTAAAGGGTTAAACAAGTTGAGCAAGCCCAACTTGCTAATTTTAAATTTTTCCGTTTTGACAGTAATTATTCCTCATAGAAAACCTTGGACCATGTATATTAATTAATCACTTAATGTTAAATATGGTGAAAATGTGATATTTTACAAACTATAAGTCAACTTCCTAAAAAATAATGTTCTGAAATAAAAGTAAATTTCTTTACAAAATACTTGCAACTTGTTTTGTCTCTTAAATCTGAGATTTAGTGCAACCTCCGATTTACAATGTACAATTTAAAAATAGTGAATATGCCATAGAACAGAGAATTAATCTAAATTAAAGTATTTGGTGCTTAAAAATAACCCAAACCTTGTCCTAATAAGACAAATTGGAAGCAATGGCATGGAATTATTTGCAACCTAATAAAACATTGCCCTGAATTCATTGATCAAAACCCCTCATGTGTCATACTTAAGACTTTAGTATGTAGCTCATTTTATTCATATAACGAATATTAAACAATTTGTCAGCTTCAGGACATGAGATAACCTGTTTCATACATCTTTATTGCACATTCTTAAAAATTTAGTTTTATTAGAAGCATATCGTAGGCACTACTGAGTAATCCGAAATAAAATTTCTGGAAACAAGTGTAAACTATTGGCTATTCTAGTTTAAATTATAAGAATAAATTATTTCCATTTGCTTCTTACTTCTAGAAATTCCGATAAAAAATTTATCCCTTCAGATGCTTTTCAAGCCAAATATTATAGTTGTTATAACTAAAGGACGTCTTGCAGGAAATAAGGCTGTTGTAATTAAGAAACGAGAAATATGTTACTTTTATCAAAAAGATAAATATAGCATATGTTTTAGCAACAAGATACAAGACAGACATTGGATAACCGAACTTGATACTAATCCACATGGAAAATTTCATCGCTTTGCAAAGGACTCAATAGGCCTTATTATAAATTGCGAGGTCTTCTGGGAAAAATTTCTTTTATATAAGATTTGAGCGTCATCAAACGGTAGGAAAATTAAAAATAGTCACGTGATTCCTAAATTCCTGTTGTTTGGTTTATCGGCTACCGCCTACACGCTTTTAGTTTAAATTTGTTTATAATCCTCGCTTAAGTTTGATGCTAACTTGGTAAGTCATGTTTTAGTACTAGTTTATACCAGGGAGACTGTTTACACATATAAAAACCATATTATTCTCATTTTTCGGTTGGAAATTTCTTAAATATATACTAAGCCTTGGTTAGCTTGTACTGTTATCTGAGACTGTAAGAGGGAAAGTTAGGTTTAGGACTTAACTATCTTATATTTTATTAATCTTTTAAAAATTATATCAAGTATAAAATGGTTGGAGTTCGGTGTTGTGTGCCCGGCTGTAAGTCAACATCAGTTCAAAATCCAAGCGTTAGCTTTAGTCCGTTTCCCAAGGATGAAATACTTAAGAAAAAGTGGACCGAGATAATAGAAAAAAATACTTTGGAACATGTTAAAACTATTGAAAAAGGACCGTCGTTATTTTCAAGTAGAAAACCTATTGGTTTAAAGCATCAAAGAGTTTGTGGGCATAATTTTAATATTAAATGTGGCCGCAGGCAGTATTTTGATAAATTCCCAAAGCATTTCATGAATTCTAAATTATCGGCAGATATGCCTGACTTATCTAATGAATTTGGAGTAGTAGAAGTAACTATTTCCAATGACTTGATTACGAATGATAAGCAGCCAGAGCCTGTCGAAAAAAAAACATTTAAATAGCAAGAGTGGTAGGTGACGCTTACCCTTTTAAAATCTTAACTACTTGATTAGTTTAATTTTTGTGTATTTTCAAGATCATAACTACTCACTTGACCTAGAAATGTCACTAGCCCAAACTATAGAAAGACTCCAAGAAAATGAACTTCTTATTGAAAATCTACGCAACGAAAATGAAAAACTAAAATCATTGAACAAAGTGCTGCTTGAGGAAAATGTGAAATTTAAAAGTATTTTACAAAACTGCAAAGACTTAGAGAAAGCAAATACAGAAATACAGAGCTGATAAAAGAAATTAAAGAAGTCAGAGTTAATAGTTCAGCTTATAAAAACAACATTAATCTTTTAGAACAGAAGTTAAAAGAGAAACAAAGATTTTCCTTAAAGAAAGTATCTGATTCTCCCGCAATGTTACAGTTCTACACTGGATGCAGTGGTACAGAGGTCTTTGAAGATTTGTATGCCCTAGTTGAACCTGATTTAAAAGACTTAAAATTGTATAACGGAGCCAAGGGCTATAAAAGAAAATTTGAAAGGGGGCAAGGTAAAACTATCGGACGCCCGATGCAAATACACTTCAAAGATCAACTTTTCCTAGTGCTATGTAGGCTAAGAGTTGGACTTCTCGAAGAGGATTTAGCTTATCGTTTTCACATTGCACAAAGTACTGTGTCAAATATTTGTACAACTTGGATAGACTTGTTAGAGAAACGCTTAACTCAGTTTCATATATGGCCTTCGCGACAAGCTATTGATAGATTCATGCCAGACGAGTTTAAATCCAAATTTCCTACCGTTCGCATTGTTTTGGATGCAACTGAACTGTTCATCCAAAAACCCAATGATTTCATAACACAAAGCGATTGTTGGTCTTCGTACAAAACCCACAATACGGCTAAAGGTCTCATTGGTGTAACTCCGAATGGTTTTATAAGCTTTGTGTCTGACTTAGTGCAGGTCGAATGTCAGATGTTGAACTAACCCAAGATTCGGGAGTCGTGAAACTTTTAGAAGCTGGAAATTCAGTTATGGCCGATCTGGGTTTCCTGATAGCACATTTGCTCAAAGCCAAAGGTGTAAAATTAAACATGCCTCCCTTTCTAAACAACAAAGCCCAACTCTCTGAGGAGGAAGAATCTTATACCAGGGAGATAGCGAGTGTTCGATTCCATGTAGAACGAGTCATTCGAGGAGTCAAGGAATATAACATACTAAGAACAATTTTTCCTAACTCTATGCACTACCAGTTAAACAAAATATGGAACATTTGTACTTATTTAGTAAACTTTTGCAATGAAGCGTTGTTAAACAGAAAAATAACAGAGTAGTTATCATCTGAAATTCTTAAGTTAAAATTTAATTTTCAGAAATAAAAATTTACTGTTTTTATATTTTTAAAAATATCACAAGACCTTTTAATATGAAAATTGCATTTTTAAATGACAAAAATGTTTTTTAACATCACATTAGCTTTTCTAGGAATGATATACCATGATAAATATAAAATTTTAACAATTTTATCATTAAAGAACTTCTCATCAAATTTAATACGTTGGCAAAATGGCTTTTCGTCTCCACAATCTACTAGTAAATTACACCACTTAAGACCTGTTAACCCAAGCTGACCTTGTATTTGATAATGAAAGTTATGGTTTGGGTCTAAGAAAATTTCTCCGTTTTCATCTTCCTTTAAAAACTTGCTCGTTGGTTCTTTCTTCTGTATAGCTTCTTCGATGCTTATTGACTGTTCCTTACATTTTGCCAATGTCTTGATTTCTAAAAGGCTATAGCCTACGTTTTCTTGTAGCACCAACCTGTCAGGGGATGCTCCCAACATTGGTAACGAAGGATTAATGCATAAACCAACTGCGAAGGTTTTCACTCGTGGACGCAATAATTCATACTTTTCTGTAGCAATGTTTTCATTTTTCAACCCCTCTTGCACCTATTTATTTTTAGACAGATCAGCTCCGTTAAAAATTGTTTTTAGAAAATAGTCATTGACTTGTTTCTGCCGTTTGCAAATTAAACCAAACTTCGATGCAGTGATTCTGAATTTCCGCTCACTCTTCCATAGGAGGCAATTTGACTGGTCTCTAGTTTCTACCTCTAGATTTATTGCACAATCTAAAGTCAATTTCAAGGTATCTGGTGTTTTCAGAATAGATATACGAAGCAGTTCTTTCATTTCGTCTTCTATATCTACGGGTGCAATCGGAAGTGAAGTACGAGCATTCATAACTACATTTATTGCCAATTCGGTTGTAATATTAGTTTCTGGGTCAGCTAATGTTTTTGGATATGGTGTAAAATTGTTTTCCTCTTGAATAAGGTAAAACAATTCGCGGCGTTTACCAGCTTTCAATCGTTCAGTGAGTGACTTAATTCTAGCAGACATATTCTTGACGTCTTCGCCAGTTCCTATGTCATCCAAAGCACTGTAATTTTGCTGGTTCTGTTGCCTTTCTTGCAGAACTTTGCTAGCTTTGCCAGGTGTATACTTCACAAAATCCAATTCAGTAAAAGATCTTCTTGAGAGTTTCCTATTTTGAGAAGGGACACTCCAAGCTCTAGTCTTTTCAGTGCAAGCCAAGTAGTCAGGAATAAAGGTTTTATCTGATCTAATACAGTCCAAAATGAACCATAATACGGAACCCACATGTTTACACACACCACGACAACCTGCTTTACAAGCACACCAGGCTACGTTAACTTGTCCAATAACATTCAGCTTTATTGCCACATCATACTTGGATGATATCGTAAATGAAGCTTCAACTTTAGCTTTTATAAATATGTTAAAGCCATCTGAAACTTTTTCTCCTGGGTTTATAAATACTTCATTCACTTTATGTGCTTTAAACATCCGTTAGCCGAGTGTTAAGTGTGTTTTAGCTAGAGAATCACAATGATGCTTGTTAATGACAGTTTCATCAAACGTTTTTGGTACAAATTTTAACTGTTTTGTCCAGTTCCCTTTTGGTACACTAAATTTCTTATTTATAGCTTTAGCTTTGCTCTTTACTTTTTTAGATCCAGACCTAAGAATAAGAATTCTATTAAAATGTGAACAATAACTATAAGAAAACAAGGTATCTTCCTCCATTTCCAGTTTTCATTGTCTTTAACCTAGGCTTAAGTGAAGATGGCCCCTACGAACTAGGAAGTTGGCTTTCATGAACAACCGATTTATGACGTATTTCCTGGCATGGCCAACTTTTCGAGCATCTAAGTTGGCCGTGTTCCTGGAAACTTTCAACAAGTTCGACAAGACCAAATTTTTTTATAAAAGGGCCTATTGTTTCAGTCCGAATATAAACTGAAAAATTAGCTCTCTCAAAAAACAATTAACCGGAAGATAAGTTCCCAAATTAAAAGCGCTAAGGAAAATTATCTCAAACGCAGGAGCCTTCTTCACGGTACTAGAAGCTTTTCTTCATTCGGCATTCTATTCTTCCATATTGAAGGAGTTTTCTCATCCACAAATTGACGAATCTAATTACCTGGTTTAATCATATGGTATAAATCACTAAAGCTGATTTGCACTTTGCTAATAGGAATTAAGCAAGGCTCAAACGTAATTTGGCTTAACCTTTTACTCTAATAACCTCTATTTAGCGTCAATTATATTATAATTTAAACAAACCTAAAATGTCTAAGCATGGGTGGATGGGTACTTTGGCAATGATCTCTTCATGTGGGGTTCCAAGCTGTGAAAGTAAAAATAGATAGGCGTTTTGAAACAGCGACCCTTTCAGAATGACCTATTTTTCTTACTTCGAATTTGGGGAAAAGGTCATCAGAAGGCTCCTTAAATGGTTCATGATTAGTAGAGTGACTATTCATACCACCCGCTGTTCATCTTAAGGAATATAATCTTTTAATGTATCGAAGGTTTCTTGACAAAATGTTTTTCACTTGAAAAAAATTGTCAAATTAACTGACTTTTCGCTGAAAAGAAGTCAGTGAAGGCGCCAAATACGTCTGTTTGCAAAAGTTCCCCGCAAATGTTCTTTTACGCCATTATTTCGAATAGAAATGGTCATTTGTGGAGTAAATGTTGTATATTCGTTCCGTTCTTTATATGTAGTCTTTGTTGCGCACATGTTTTCCTCATTTTTTGTTGAACCAATTGTACATTAGGATTTGTTTCCGTTGACATATCTTTTAGTTCAGCTCTTAATTTCTCGCTGTCTTTTACGCCGGCATTTCTTATTTCTGGATTGTATCTGTACTTGTCCAAGTATTCTTCGCTTAAACGTTTTTAACCTTCGAAAGCTCCCTAACTTTAGGCATGATGTTTTCAGTTTCGCGAGAGAGGTTTTCCAATCTTTCAATCAGTCTTGATCCCAGAAAGCACTCTCAAATATTAATTCCTTCTCCATTCACTTCAGGCATTGAAGCATTTCTACCACTAACAAACAAGATGTCATTGATACCGTAACAGTTAGTGAACTTAGTGGACTCGCGTCTCTTCCGAACTCTAGCAATGCCACTAGTGATTCCCCTTGTGGTATACCTAGTCCTACTCAAACCTGTGATTTACCAAGTGCCCTCAAGCTCTGTACCTTTCCCACAAAAATAAGCATGGACTGTGATATCCTCTGTAATTTAACAAACATTCCTTCAGAAACTCTGCCAAGTCCGCCTCTCATATCTCATGAGACTACCAAAAAACCGCGGGGCCGTCTGAAAGGTCAGTCACTGTCCCCCAAGACGATTTCTACTCGATCCTCCACCTCCACCACTAAAACCCACGCCCAAATTTGAAGCAACCCCCGACTAAATCCAATGCTGTTTGCCCGTCGCAAACAGTCGAGGAAACTCGCAAATATTTCCAATGCGAAGCTTGTACATCTTATGTCCACATCTCCTGCGTAAACATTTCTGACACATCTATGAGAATCACAGATCTAACCCATGTGACCATCTGGTCTTCTTCTGCTCAAACTGCCTTTTATATGGACCCTCTATACTACGTACAGTGGCTACCTTCTCCCTAGATCTCACCGCCGTAAAAAAACAGCTTGACCCACTTGCCTCCGTGATGCCGCTACTGAAACAATCTGTAATATGCTCTCGGAAGACTTACGCCAAATGAAAAGCACTTCCCCTTCTTCAGGTATTAAGACTCACTACAAGGATATCTCTGAACGTCTATTGAGCGACTTTCCGCAACTACAAGCCTCGCCTTACCGCGACTTAACCGAATTAAAAACAAATATAAATCAGGTGCAATCACAATTACGTGAGTAAATTAGTGATACAGCTGAACCACTCAAACTAATCTCAGAAGAAATTGATGCTCTTAAAGATTTCCACGCCATCCTCTCCAAGCAACTTGAAATCCAAAGCGATGAAATCCTCCGTCTTAATTGCTGCGTTTCTGCCTTTATTACACCTCAGAGTCCGCCTAACATCTTTACAAATGTTCCTGCTGAACATGACCTGACTTTTAGTCCTACTGATTTTAGTGCGAACCCAGCTTCTACTACCTGTCATCAAGTCAGCCCACGTGACTCTACTACCTCTAACCTACACCATAACCAATGTTCTTCATCGAGACTCCCTATACGTAGGATAATCAGCGTCAGACCAGAACCCCTCCCCCTCATGATTACATCAGAAACCAACGCCGGGACTCTTAATTCTCTCCAACTGGTCTTGCTCAACCTTATGAACAAAATTTATTGATGAAAATCTTGAAATCGCTCGCCGTAGGCGTAACGCGATCCTTTTCCACCTGTTCCTGACTCAAACAACCCTGTTGAGGAGATGCGCTTCTCCAATGACATTCTACGCAAATTAGAGTTTACTTACACCTAGCGTAACTATATTCGTGTGATGCGCCTTGGCCGCTTTCAACACGGACATAATCGTCCCCTAATTTTTGAATTTCAATTCAGTCAGTCACCGCCATACTTCGTTTTTCGGTATCACTGCGGAAACACCAGTATAACCTTTGAATTTCCGGTCGCGCCCGATCGTACTGAATCGTGACTCACCGGCNATCCTGTCCCAACCCCAGCGATATCCAACCACTAGCAAAGCCCACTCGATCGCGCTCTCTTTTCCCCGCTACATATTTTGAAGGTGGCACTTTTTAGGCGTATTAACATTCTTGGATCATCTTTGTGAACTTTTAGGGTAGCCCTGGCTATATTTTGTTTAAGGTTTTAAGCGACATGCATGTTCGTTAATATCAAAAAGTTTATGCTACAAAAAAAGTTTGAAATTGACAATCTCGGATCGTCTTTGTGAAATTTTAAGGATATCCGAATTTCATATTATGACAATTTTGAGCTAAATGTTAAACGGACATAAATCAGCATTTTTAAAAATTGTCAATTTGGTCCTATTTCTGGAATTTTTAGGGGGGCGCCTCGCGTTTCAATAAATGATTGTAAAAAATTGTATTATGTTAATTACAATAAGAATACAAACTTTTAATGATATACTTTTTTTTGAAGTATCATTATAAATAAATGTCTGATTGAGCTAAAGTTATGGTCCCCTTTATACATGTTTCTGCTAAGTGCAGATTTTGAAAATGTAAAACAGTTTCTTAACATTCTTAATTAAAATGAAGACTGCTGAAGGAACAGATATTAATAAAAAATGTCTTGATTAGAATCAAGACCTAAAAAGTATCGATAAGACTGAGGTTATCACTTGTCTGAAGGATCAGATATTAATTTTTCTTTTTAATTGAAACTTAAATGCATGCTTAAGAAAAAACAACGTTCCATTACCGTTTTCCGTTGAAATAAATTATTTTACTGCTAATCTATTTCAAAAATTTACTTATCTCGGCTTTTCGACCACAATTCCATTCCCCGAAAACATTTTATCATTACTTTAATTAGTTTTGGGAGATAACGTGTCAAAATAACCTATAAAACAATAAAAAACTGTAATAGCGGTCTGTTTAGCCATGAAAACAACCTTTTAAAAGTTACAAGTACTGTATAACCCTTTCGAGACTAACAGGACCTGAGCAAACTATAGCTTAACCTGCTACTAGTACGACCAGGGAGAATTTATGTAAACTGGAGTTGAAATTTCATCATGTGCGACCTGCGGCCCTGAAACTCTCCCATAGTCCCAGTGTGTGCAGAACATAATTTTTTCGCTGTTATCTGCCAAAAATCAATCTTTCTAGGTAGTGTCGCCTCCTCACTTGAATTTTTCATGATATATTAAGGTTTGAACGAACAAAATTCTAGATTACTATTTTCACTAACATGTCCCTCTGCTAACTTGAAGCAAACTTTCCTCTCTTTTTGCTGCTCATTACCGGTGCCATTCCCTTTACTTTCTATTAGTTATAACTAATGAGTTTATTTATTTCAAACAAAAATATTAAAAAATGGATTATTTTTCCTTCCAGCGACAGGCAATCTGTGCTACTTTGAATTTACAAATGTATATAACGTTGTGCCGTGCCATGTCAAATAGTCTCTAAAAATTGTCAGAAACTAGAGAGAGAAATTGGGCAGTAACACTGATCATGCCCTGAACTATGAGAAAGAACAAACGACGGTTGACTAAAGTACACTTGATATTACATCATTTTGCAAAAACCGCGAGTAAAAATCTTACTGTCCCTATTGAATTCGGCGCCATTGGTTTTAGAATAATTAAAATGTTCCACTGCGAAGCGTGCCGGTCTCGAATGGGGATGTAACGTCTTTAGGAACCTTATAAAACGCTAAACCATACACGTACTCTCCCAAAAGTAATTAATGTAATGATAAAATGTTTTCGGGGTATGGAATTGTGGTCGAAAAGCCGAGATAAGTAAATTTTTGAAATTGATTAGCGGTAAAATAATTTATTTCAACGGAAAACGGTAATGGAACGTTGTTTTTTCTTAAGCATGCATTTAAGTTTCAATTAAAAAGAAAAATTAATATCTGATCCTTCAGACAAGTGATAACCTCAGTCTTATCGATACTTTTTAGGTCTTGATTCTAATCAAGACATTTTTGATTAATCTTGTTATTAGAGTTGATGTCCATATGGAGTTGACCATTTTTCCATTAAAATACTAAACCCCTATGATAGGGAACAAATCCTTCCTTTAGATTTACACCTTTACGAAAATAAATGTTAAACATGTATCAAGTTTATTATTATTACGTTACTTACATTCTTAAAAATAAACACGACACTATAAGACTGATCGGATTTTTTATCTTCACGGAGTGGCTTATTTCGGGAGTGGATCTAAAAGGTTTGGGTGAAAAGGAAGATTGGAAAAATAGCGTAAACGTATTTCGGCGAAGGAAAAGAAATGACGGTAATGAGCAGATCGTAGCCTCGATTTGGAAATCTGAAGAAGAGCCATTTCTAATCCATTTGGTGCAGCTTTTATCTCTCGGCTCGCCAATGAACACCAAAGATATCATTGGCCAAACTGAAGCCAACCCACATCGTTGGCACATACAAAAGTATTACTATACCTACATGCACGAGATAGGGTAGACCTATCTTTGCTTTTCGCTTCGGAGCTTTTTGTAATCCGTAGCCACTCTTCTCTTTGTCGCCGAAGTAAGTCACGCTGTTGTCAAATAGAATCAAATTCTCATTTAGTTCATACCTGATCTCATTTAAATGAAACGTATTAGTAAAAGCAAATATAATAAGAAAATGAATCGTTAAGGAACCACGGATGAAAGCATTTCTTAGTGACCTCTTTCGCTCTACCGTCTTTGGTAAACCAATCACCACTCTAACATTCTCTCCACAGAAAATGAAGAATTTGGCTATTGAGGTATTCAATGCCTTAAAATATATCAATTCGTTGGTGGTGATAGGCGTAGATTTCGTGGTGCAAATCTGGTTGTTGAATGTAATTGGGTTGTCCACGTACTCGCCCTATTATTCGTATGCTAGTTTGAATATTGAGTAAAGTGGGCGATCGGAATTTACATTTTCGTTGGATTACGATCAGTATTGCCTTTAAATATGTTGATTTGCCCCATTCATACTACTTTCCCCAGCTGGATAAAAAGGTTGAAATAACCAGCGTACTTGATACACACTACACTATTCAATCCGACGAATTCTGTGAAAAAAAATTCTTTTAACTTAAATGAGCTCAATTTAATATGATTATTTGAAGGAAGTGTGCCTAAATATTCCGGTTGACTTGAAAGCTTTGCTAAGGTATTTAATTTTCATTTATAAAAACAATTTAAACGAAGAAACAACACACGTCGATTGAAACACGAACTATACTTTATTAAAATTAAATTAACACGGATAGCTTGGGTCTTTATCAGTCCGAACAATCAAATGCATCGTTACCGCGCTTTCATCAAAAGAAAGTGACTCACCAATTCTGTGTAATTTTACTTCGGTGCCAAAAAAATTGACACAGACGCAAGTAAGTATCAGTTATACGTTGGGAAATATAGAATGAGGAAAAACCTAAGATTTGTTTGGATTTATGATATATGAAAGTGGTAGCGTTACATTATTTACAATCTTCTCTGCGGAAATCTATTAGATTGACATTAGCATCGCATCAAACATTCATATTGTTTTCCCATCTGACATTACGCAGAGCATGTTTTACCCGCTGAGATATTGCATGCATTATCTCAGGCTCTTTTGTCTTTTCACTTTCTACGACCAGACTAATCACTCTTGCCATAAGTTTATAAGATATTTAGATAAGTATGACACTAACTATACTTCGTAATGCTAGACACTTATTTAGAGCTAGTTCCACTAACACTAGTTCGAGAACGAAAAGCGAGAATTGTTTACACTCGGTGAATTTTGCAGTCCAAGTCTGTAATCACTAAAACTTTCTGTTCTTCATTTATGTGTGTAATCATTTTAGCATTGTTGTTTTTAGAATGGTCTTACGGGTAATCATTTTAGCCATGTTATGGGTAGCGCATCGAGGGGCTACTCACTCAAAATTTCTCTCTGTGTCGCACTGTTACAATTATAACATAAATTTATGGAAAAAAGGATTACGGATAACCATTTTAGCACAGTTCAAAGTAGCTCATCGAGGGGCTATTCACATCAATTTTATGTACGCCTGTTAAGTACGGTACGATGTGGCTACTATTACGAGCCCTTGGGTCGTCTTGTTTTAAGTCTCTTAAAACAACACCGGTTTATTATAGCCTAACATCCCCTTATGGAAAGTATAAATTAAGTAAATAGTTGAGAACATTCTTGAAAAAATATTGGTTTTTTTACAGTAAAATATAATTTGCCACTTGATTTATGCCACTTTCATTTTGACAATTATAATTATAGTATTTCAAGAATGGTTCTCAACACAATTAATGCATTGCAAAGATAATTTTAAGCATTACAAAATCTTGTATGAAGCCATCTTTTGGTATTATTTTAATAGCTTCCAAACCGCTCACAGATTATATATTTACTGATAAGATGGGTTTGGGCCAGAGCTGGTTGATAAGATGCTTACTTTGATTTTTTATACTTTTTATAACGTTGCTTTTATAATCAGATGAAGGTAGAACAAATAATGTCCTCATATAATTAAATAATTTAAAACAACAGTAAAAATAATTTATTTTATGTTCAATTATAATATTTTTGGCTTATGAAAAATACGTTTTTGTTATATTTCCAGTGAATGTTCAAAGTTACGCAGTGGACGTTTACGACGAGTTTGTGATTGCTGGCAACACTGCCGTTTTGAGATGCCACATTCCCGGATTCATGAAGGACTTTGTCACCGTCAATGCTTGGATCACCGATGCCACTCAAGTCATTCCAGTTAACGCCTTATCAGGTGACCCTTTCTTTCATTTCACTAACGTTTAAATATAAAAGGGTAGTTAGCGAATGAGCGTGCTTTTACTCAACACTTGGGAAATGCAGAATCGCTTGGAAAAACAAGTCATGAAAATCTAGGTTTCTGTATTAGCTAGGTGTGGTTGGTTATGGGGAGGCCATGTTAGTTTCGTATGTGCTAAGGTAGTACAGTACCCATGTTTTCTAACTCGCTAAGGATTGGTCAACCAAGATTTCTTCTCCAAGTTTTAATTAATGGTAGAAGTACGATTTTAATGTTATTTCATCAATTCAAGGCGATTAAAAATCCTTCCTTTGCCACTTTATTTCCTCTTTAACGCGTGATGTTTCGCTACTTGGTATTGAAAAACATGATTTGAAGATTCTAGTATACTGAAACAAATAAATCCTGTCGCTATGAATTCCAAGAGCTTCAAATTTGCCATTGTTAAATTGTATTTTCAATTTGATTTCAACATATACTACTCGAAGCAAAATTACTCAACTTACACCGGTTCTTTATTCAAATAACTTAAGGATCTGCGTCACTAGCGGGCGACGTTTCCAAGATTGTTAAAAATTTAACGAGTTTAACAAGGGACCATGGTCATTTCCGGTGGGTGGCGTATCGTTATTTTTGAAGTTTAACCGATTAGGGCCTTGAAAAAAAGATGAGTTGCTTTTTTCGTCTTGAAGAGGTTTATGAATTATTTCTGAAGAAATATAACGGAAGCGGGAAGTTATTTTATCTGAAAAAAAAAATGACGCGACAACCTCTTGGTGCGGAAGTAGCATCCGTAAGCGCCCCTAACATTGAATGATATTTCGAAAGTGTCAGTTCAGGGAAACAACTCGCCTCCAGCAGATTATCCACTCTTCATCGCATTCTATCTTAAAGCATAAAAATTGTCTGAGAATCAAAACGACGTAACTGTCTCGGGTTGTCAAGAAAAAGAACAAGAATTATGATTACTTGTAATATCCGTGTGATTTATTAAACTTAAAGGGAATGAGAAGTTACGTTTGAAAAACCTCTATTTATATAACAAATGATAGAATTTATTTCTCTGAATTCAAAAATTTCAAGCTTTTAATTCGCCAATTTCTGGTTATTTGGCAATATGCATTTGGAAATGAAATTATTTGAAATCCACTTTTTATGAAAGGCTAAAACGTTTCCCGTAGGCCGACGTCACAGATATATTTTTCACGTGAGATGGTGCCACTCTCTCCGCTATCAGACCCAGAGTTTAGACTGGCGAGAAGCTCGAGACGCCTATAGGATTCCCGCGCTTTTTTTCCTTACGTCATAGTGATGTCATCAAACGGGCAAACAAGCTCGACAAGACAAAATTGTTGATATATCGAAACTGAGTTTCCATATTTTTCAATGGATTTTAAAAAATAGAAACTTTGGTTCAATTATATTAAAAACTTGCTATTTTGAAAGTAGACTTGAAAGTGTAATACAGTATAATACCACTTTCGTGGTAAAATATGATATGAAATTGTAAATTCGCGTACCCTTTAAGAGATTTTGATGAACTTAGGAAGCCAGTTATGTGAGGATAAATTTCTATGAATGTGTGTTTCAATATTACGGCCAAGCAATAATTAGAAATGCTAGGGTCAACAAGATCAAGTTAATTAAAAGTCATTTTTAATAAAATTTAGCTTTTAATATGAATAAAACGTTTTCAATAATCTAAAGCTTGAATTTCAAATTTTGAACCCGTGTTACAACTGCGGCCAAAATCAGACGCGTTCAAATTGAGCAAAGAGAAAACGTATTTTTCCAAATAATACCTATTATGTTTCGTTTTCTCGATAATATCTTCGAGCTGAAAAGTCATTAAGTAAACGGAGGGCGAGTAGAATGGGAGTTGAAAAAGTCATTTTCGAAAGCTGCAGATAATATAAAATGAGTTTT
The DNA here is from genome assembly GCA_019434445.1 of Phalangium opilio. NCBI lineage: Eukaryota > Metazoa > Arthropoda > Arachnida > Opiliones > Phalangiidae > Phalangium > Phalangium opilio. Next base: position 73,596 of record JAEQBA010004607.1, on the reverse strand, counting down.
CTCATCTGAATTAATATAATGTTCCTAAAATATTAGAATCACTGGCGATAGAATATCCAAGAGGATCATTTATAATTCAAAGATTCATTCAAAATTTTTTTATTTTTGGAAGTTAAGTCCACTTGCAAATGCAAGTAGCAGGAGCAGATGACAATGGAGTCTCGGACGCTAGCTTCCATAATGTAGAGGGCAATGGGATCCGCGAACGTCACGGTTATTAACCAAAATCATTACGCCAGTGCCACCTCTCGTAGGAAATTTGAGCTTTATTTTCCAACCAATAGCGTGGCTGCAAAGTCTCGAAAGGAGATCTGGGAAATCGCGTCTGGAGCCTCTCTTTAAAAATACGTATCGTCTGCTTATAATTAGCCTAGGGTATTAGAGTTAAAAAATGGATTTCAACTTTTTAATCTTTTTTTTAGACTAAAATTGATAATGAAAAGCCCAGCGAGTAACGTATGTACACTATTAAAAAACTAAAATGTGTTTCAGTGCCAATTTTTTCTAAATTTCTTCTTGAATTAAATGATAGCTACAAGAGGTTGGGAAAAGACATCACTCACGATCTTTTAAAACACAAAAAGTAAGAGACGGTGATTTCGTTTCCAACCTCTTGTAGCAGTCAATAAATTCCTACCTTTAAGGTCACAAAATGTAGTCTTATCTTTTATCTTAATACCAACGATTACACCTGTTTGAATAAAGTAAATATATTGTGTATATTTATGTCGCGATCGGGTAAGACGACGAACCTCAGTAGCCACCGTTAGTCCGTTATTACAAAAATAATTCCCAGCAGACTTTGGTGCCAGATATAATCCACCAAAAGCATCGTCTGCTATAATGTCTGATAGCGCCTCTATGGCAAACGATACCGCTACAGCTGTGACGTACGCGGGTCCCATTGCCCTCTATATTGTGGAAGCTAGCGTCCGAGACTCCTTTGTCATCTGCTCCTGCAAGTAGTCATTAAGGACAGCTTTGTTAATTATTTTTAAACACTTTCCCCTTACGTAAGCGTATAAGTCGTTAGTTGGGAAGTCTTGCTTACCTTTTTATAGCGATAGAATAATTACTAATTGAAATTTACCATTGAACAGTGATAATATTTACATTAGAGATGTACGATACCAGGCTTAACCCGGTACCGATCGAGCTTTGGTCCCATTGAACCGAATTCCCATTCGACAGAACGGTTATTTTGTGGTGTCCCATTCGACCGAACGTAGCCAAAAGGTGCGATTTTATTTATAATATAGTCCCATTGGACCGAAATTCTATTGAACTGGAAGAAGACATACTGTGTGGTTTTGCATTAAATATAGTTTTAATTTCACAACTTATTTTTGTTGAAATAAATGTGAGTTGAAAATGTATTACTACTCTTATTTTAACTACGTTTTACTTACGGCGAACCTCACCTAACCTAACCAAACATAACCTAACCAAACTAAACCTAACCAAACTAAACCTAACCAAACCTAACTTAACCAAACCTAACTTAACCAAACCTAACTTAACCAAACCTAACCTAACCAAACCTAACCCAACCCAACCCAACCTTGTTTGCAGGTAAGAAGATTATTTATATGAGTATTAAAAGCCCGCCTCTTATCACGAACAATTTATTAGCAATAATAGAAATATTTTGGAAAAGGTGTCAGCTAATTAATAGGAGAATATTTTGAAAAAGGTGGCAGCTAACTATTAGGAGAATATTTTGGAAAAGGTGTCAGCTAATTAATAGGAGAATATTTTGAAAAAGGTGGCAGCTAACTATTAGGAGAATATTTTGGAAATGGTGGCAGCTAACTATTAGGAGAATATTTTGGAAAAGGTGGCAGCTAATTAGTAGGAGAATGTTTTGGAAAAGGTGGCAGCTAACTATTAGGAGAATATTTTGGAAATGGTGGCAGCTAACTATTAGGAGAATATTTTGGAAAAGGTGGCAGCTAATTAGTAGGAGAATGTTTTGGAAAAGGTGGCAGCTAATTAAAAGGAGAATATTTTGAAAAAGGTGGCAGCTAATTAATAGCATATATTTTGGAAAAGGTGGCAGCTAATTAATAGGAGAATATTTAGGAAAAGGTGGCAACTAATTAATAGGAGAATATTTTGGAACACGTGGCAACAAATTATTGGAACCATTGTTTTGGAAAAGGTGGCAGCTAACTATTAGGAGAATATTTTGGAAAAGGTGGCAGCTAACTATTAGGATAATATTTTGGAAAAGGTGGCAGCTAATTAGTAGGAGAATGTTTTGGAAAAGGTAGCAGCTATAAAGGATAATAACCTAACCTAATCTAACCGAACCGAACCGAACCTAACCTAACCGAACTGAACCTAACCTACCCGAAACCAAAATATTAAAATTTTAATTTAAAACTTAAAGACATTGATGGAACTACTATTAAGACTATACTTTATTTTAAGCACAATTTGTTTATTAATTCTAAATTTATCTTGCCTTGAAAGGAATGAAAGTGAGCGTTTTAATTGTTATCACGAAACATAGCATTTAATTTTAATGTTATTAACATACCTTTCGGAGATTCGAATCAACAACCTATCGCTTCGCAGTCCAACACCGTATTCACTACACCACCGAATCGCTGACGGCTCTAGTAATTCAAGTTATATTGATGTATTTTTTAGAGCATATTCGGACGATTGGAATTTCGGTCCATCGGGAATATAGCCATTGGGCTGAAAATCTAAAGATTTCGGTCCATTGGGAATTCGGTTGAAAGGGAACATACCCCGATCGATACCGGTGCAAACTTGAACCGATACCGATATTTACTTACTATGATTCAAAACCCCGATACTTCAACCTAAACCGATATTTTTAGTAGTACTGTACAGTGCCATTTACACATGTATGAAAAAAACTAGGAAATAATTATAGAATATAGTTTCGTGAATTATACTACCAAGTACATTGTTTAGAGGTACTTCCAAAATAATATCACGGCAAATTGACATTCGTAAAAATGAATTATCACCATCAATACATTACTGAAAGACTTGCAAATGTCATGTAGCGCCATATAACGCATTTTCAACGAGTATAGGTTTAGTATCGTATTAAACCAACCGATCCGATACTATCGGTGCCGATACCGATATGGTATCGGTACCGGATCATCCCTAATTTACATCTTCAGGTATAACAAGTCAAAACCAAACATTCAAAAAATTCCCGTTGTACGAAATTGAATATATTGAGGTGGGGAATGTGTCGCCCTTCTTCAGTATTGCTACACAAGAGAGGGGAGTCTCAAACCCCGCATTTGGTTACACCAAGAAGTGATATCTAGTTTATTAGGGTAAAGGAATAAATTCGCCGCATTACCAGCTTTATCTCCAGTACAAACGTAGGTCCAGAGTTAATCCCCGCCTCTAAATTACAACCAGCATTTCATTGTTTTTTCGAAAACTCACGTCAGCGCGACGCCAATGACGAAAATTAAGTATTTTCCGACTGAGGAGAGGCGAAATAGCCAGGCCTCCTTTTGCGTCCCCCTTGTATTTTGAAAAGGGGACTGGGACTATGGCGCGCGAATACTTAGGCATCTTACACCTTCTCCCTAGTAAACTAGATATCACTTCTTGGTTACATCCTAGGCCAATTATAGGACTTCTGCTACTACCAAAAACAGTAACGGAATTTATGCTTAAATTCAACGCTAAAATAATAAGCCTCGAACTTCAGCGTTACTCGGCTCTATAAGCGATATTAATTGCCTACTCGACTTTGAAAGGTTCGAATCGGGAATATTTTTAGATGATCATGTCTAGTTTCGGTAAGCGTCAGTAACCTCACTTTGACTGCTCCTATTGTGAAGCACTCGCGTTCAGTCTCATTAACATGTTTCTGCATGGGTTATGAATCAAGTTTTTGAACCTTGACTCGATATATAAATTCGTTTTGTTATAACGCCTACAACCCAAACTTTCACATTTAGTGGCATGATTAGTAGCATAAATGTATATTTTAACCTTAGAAATTTTTGCACGCGAGGCAAAGAAAAAGAAATGGGCGGTCATTCGCACACAAGTCTTTGTTAAGCGGATCACCTAAATCCAGATTTAACAGAACAAAATGAAGCATGGAAATATCTTGGAAATAAAGAAATTCAAAATTAAAAGAAAAACATGAAAATTCAAACAGAAGTACATTGACAAACTTTCTTTATAGAATAAACTTTAGACGAAGCGTTAGCGTGATTTGTGTTGATGTAGGGAATGTTTCCAAATACAGCGTCCGCCTTACGAACACGATGATTTAATTTCTGAGGCGTTAGCGTGCGAGTAACGTTACCGCCTATCCGTCTCACTCGAGCAACTCGAGCTCTTCCTTCAAATTACGAGAACCAATAAAACGGAAACTACCAAAATGAAATTTGAGCTGGCTTAGTTGAAACATTGTTTTAAGCTGTTTAGCTTGTTGGTTCTGTTTTCTTTGACACGGGGTGTTAGAAGAGTATTAGCCGCCACTGTTTGGAAGGATCGATTACCGTTCCATTAAGTGAACCCCTTTACACTTAGCCAACCCTTGTTTCTACTTCATTGATTTTTACCGATTGCGTTTTTATGAAAACGGATTACTTAAAGATTGATTGCTACTCTCCACCCAACATCATATGGTATGGTTAAAGACTTTAATCTTAAGAGATAGGAATTTCTAATAACATTGATTTTAAAAAACCGTGGAACTTCTAGTATCGCGTAATGTTCTGACGTACAGCTGGGTCTTTTATAAATAACTTTATGTATTGGTACGCTTCTTTACTTCAGTAACTTATTTGGTACTGAAATATCTGAAATTGACAAGATTTTGAGAAAGGATGCAAAAGATAGGGCTTCTGACAATAGGACAATAATAAGGATAAAACTACGGTCTCTTCGCGGTCGTAGCATCGCTTCTAAATTTATTTCACCATTTTTAGCTAGACAAACTTGAATCTCTGGCATTTGTATTTTTGTGTTCTAATTTAGGAAGGGGGTGTTCCGTTTAATTATTTACCTTTTCTAAAACCCATTTTCCTGGGAAAGCATGTGTCTGAAATTCGGTGCAATCGATAGGCATTTGCTCAACCTTTATGTATTTATCTTCTTGTTATATGGAACGGAAATATCTAGGTTTAGAAATGTGTTCCTAGATTGGGCTAATGACCAAATTTTTGTACAATACGTTAACGAATATAGCCACGGTAGGATCATGGCATATTGTTAATTTTGACACTCAGTTAAATACGTTTCTTAGGTAATATGATTTCCGCCAACCAGCTTTCTAAATTTGTTCGCAATCAAACCTAGCGAGTTAAAAGCAGACTCTGGAGGCGGACCGGAAAGTTAATAAAACCTCTCAACATGAGACTAAGGTTGGTTTTTAGAGTTGCCACATCACCACTATCTATAACGTGGAACAAACCTTTCTTAAGACATTTAGAATTACGGCAATATGAAGTGTCATTCGCATTATTACGCATATAATTTGAGATTAACATTTGGGAACAAATATTGGAGCACAATTCTGCATCCAGAAATATAATCGCAGAATCTCTAAAGGGACTGGAAAACGGGGTAGATTCCTCTCTATGCCTTTATAAAAAATAAATAGGAAACCGGGAACGGCCGAGGACGTTTAATTTTTTTTCCGTAGGCTTATGATCAATCACTAAAGACCGAATGACCTTGAGTGTTCCCAAATTCAGCCCCATCCCTCCTCCCCCTAATGCAATGGTAGATGAGAATTGGTTTGTACAGTGGAAGGCGGGCGTTTTCCGGTCTCTTAAGACATAACGGGGTGGATGCTTAAGAGATCCAGCGATGCCAGAAATCAGAGCATCAACCATCCTATTGTAAGTGAAGTCTCTTGGAGGGGGGGGGGCGGTAGAGCCGGTGCGGCTGAAGCACTTTAGAATTTTTGAAAATAAATTATTAGAAAGTAAAATGGACTTTACTCGCTTGAGCCTTCAGTCCACTTTTAAAACGCAATTTGCTTCATATCGATTGATTTTCCGAAACAGGGCCGGGACACTGATATTCTATTCGATTCTCGACATTGTAATTAAAGGGAGGGTGGAAGTGATTTTTATTAATTCTACTACTATTTTAAAACCACCAATCTGTGACAAACCTAGGAAATAACTCCGAATGATTTTAAATTACAATTAGTTTTAAGATTTCATGGATAACTTGAAGTTAGCACCTCCGACCAATCTGTAACACACAGTTTTTTGTTAAGAATTATCTAAATCATTCGTAGAAGAATCGATTAAAAATCGCTTGATTTTCCTTTTAACTCTCCCTTTAAAGGGAGGGTGAAGTAGAAAATCAAGTGATTTTTTATCGATTCTTCCTTCTACTAATTATAAGACCAGTCTGCTTAGTGAAACATTCAGGAAATACTTCTGAATGATTTTAAAATTCCAATAAGGATCAGATTTTACCGCCCTGCCTTTTTATTAACAAAATTCTCGTGGCACGTTCCATGCCAAATGAAATTTTATCGGGAGATTTGATAAAATTGGCGCGCGACATGAGAATCGTGGCGCGAGCCATGGAGCTTGCCACGAGAATTTTGTTAATAAAAAGGCAGGGTGGTATACGGTTGGTCGGATGTCCTTATTTAAAATTATCTTTAAAATCTGAACCTAATTTGAATTTTAAAATGATTCGGAAGTATTTCCTGAATATTTCACAATGCAGAATGGTCTTGATTATCTACTTCACCCGGTCTTATAATTAGTAGAAGAATCGATAAAAAAATCACTTGATTTTCTACTTCACCCTCCCTTTAAGGGATATCTCCACTAACGACTCTTCAATTTTTTAAATTCTTGTTTCATGAAAGATCAATAGACAAAATAAAATCTCTACATCTTCATTAGATTTGACAAAAATAAAATATTTGATTCAAACCATTACGACTTTTTACCTCTCCGAGTGACGTATGTCACGTGAGAGGTATTACACCGGCCGTGTCTGTCTGTCTGTGTGTCTGTGTGTCTGTGTGTCTGTCAGACCCCACGTGACCGCGTTCGCAGTTTGCGTATCGGAGCAAACGTGTTCCCAATTTCCGGACTGCATTGACAGTTCACGGAAATTTGGGTTTGTCTCCTCTGGCTATTCTACTTGAGTTCCAACACCACCAGTTTTGGTTTTCGTCCACTCCACATGGACACTAGTCTGTACTTGCTAGCTTCCAAGCACCACCATCTTCTGTTCTTCGTCAATTTCACCTTGACACCAGCTTCTATGCACCACCATCTTCTGTTCTTCGTCAATTCCACATTGACACCAGCTTCTATGCACCACCATCTTCTGTTCTTCGTCAATTCCACATTGACACCAGCTTCAATGCACCACCATCTTCAGGTCTTTTGTCCATTCCACATGGACGCCAGTCAGTACATTCTGGCTTCTTTTCCTCCGTCATCGTTTGGTTTCAATATATACGCGGCGATCGGCTAGGGTTACGAGAAACGTCTAGCCTCCCAATGGCAGGGCTTCCACCATCGGTTCACGCGAATGCGTTTTTATCTATTATTATAATGGAATCGAAACGTATATATACCCCAAAATTTGAAAAAAGCGGGCAAGAGGGGTACCCTTCACTTTAAACGTCAATATTAGCAAAGTTTCGAAAGATAATAGGACCAACTTTATTTTAAACTATTTAACTATTTTTAAAGTTATTTACTGGCGATTAAAATAATTAAAAATAATTATATTTATTTAAATATTAAAGATAAACCCAAGTACCGAAGTCGTTAAATCATTGCCTCCTATATCTATCAAGGCCCGTGCATTGCGTTATATTTCGTACATTGTCTCTTATATCTTTTTAGGCCCGTGCATTGCGTTATATTTCCTACATTGCCTCCTGTATCTATCAAGGCCCACGCATTGTGATATATTTCCTTCATTGCCTCCAATATCTATCGAGGCCCGTGCATTGCGATATATTTTTGAGAACAACAACCAAAATGGGAAGCTCCTCTCAGAACCATAATAATTTGTTTTCTCAGTTATATGAAATGAAAATATGGATAATATTTTCGGCAATTCGATTTGAATGGCTCTTTCTGATGTATCATTCTCTCAGCACTGTTCATAATGGACAGGAACGTAGAGATTCGAGACACTAGGAATTACGATAGTGTTTCAAATCCTCTGTATTGAGGGCTTAAAGGCTTGGAGTGAGTCGAAAGATAAATACACATCCTATTTTTTAGTTGTACCATGCGTACCACAATGTTGCCAGGCGTTTATTGAAGGATGCTTGGGTACTTGGTACAGACTGTTACGTCTACCAAGTTTCCTAGCATCCAAGAATAAATAGGATTCATAGAAGCCAGTGTTAAGGGCATGTCATGGGTCAAGTCGTTAAATATATCGACGCAGTTAAATAGCTGATGGCATTATTTTATCCACTTTCCCATTGCCTTTCGAGTGGAAGTTCAACTTTGGCACGGACGACAGATGGCGCTCTTAAACTTCTACCCCCAAAAATCGTTGTTGTCTGCTCGTTTTCCCCTTCCGCGTTTTTTCGTTATAAACTTATGATTTAACGAACTGTTAAGATAAAATTTCATATTTCCTAAGACAGATAAGCTTCTACTCCTTTCATATTACTCCCAGTTAGATTTAACGCTTAAAAAATATATTTTCAATAAAAACACCGCTTCCACTAGTGGATTTATACTCCTTGTTAGATTAGTGTAGGTGTAGAGAGTAATCATTACAAACGCTAAAAAATATATTTTCAAAAATGAAGAACATAGAACATTTATTCTATATCAAAAAATATTTTGGTGGTAAGATTGCTTTAGAAAAATCCAAACGGCTAGATATTGGTAAAAAAAAGACATGTGTAAGCTATTTGTAGATGAGATAATTGTTTTACATGTTTTAAATGAAACTAAAACTTCCACTATTGTGTCTAAAAAAGTGTTGGCAATGTATATTTTTTAAATATGACGGAATTGCGGTTGATATGATAGCGCCCTATTTGCGAAAAAAACCTTTTTTTAAACAGTTGAATCATTCTTTGATAGAATTTCGAAGGAAGAAGTTAAGTGTTAGATTTGCTCGATTAATTTTGTTCGGCAAATAATATAATTAAGCCTTACGTATTACTGAAGGAGATTGATTTTGCCAACTTTTGTGAGTATTGAACTGTTTAATAATTATTTTGGTTAAGTGGGAGCCTAGCTTATGTGTGATTGGGTTGTGGCTTCCATGTTTTGGGGACATTTGCTTTTTGTGTGGCGAGGTATGATTCAGCTTTGATATGGACAAATGTTACAAATCATACTGGTAGACTAAGAATACGGTTGAGGTATAGCGAGAGAGTAGAGTTTCCACAGCAATTGAGAGATATTGAAAAGGCTTGAACAATAGACTATTTTAAAATTCAATTCCTGCACTTGCAAAGAATTAAAAAAAGCGATAGAGGCATATATTTAGGTTGTTTAAGGGGTAGTGATAGTCATCTCCACTCGGAGAGGTAATATTTTGGCTTTCCCAACTTGTGTTTGGCTAATGTTGTTCATAGTAAATGCAAATAGAGATAACAAAGTAAGGCATTAGGGTGGATGTTAGTGCCTTGGGTGGTGTATTCGCAATATGAAGTTGTGCACCAACCAAGTCTTGATCTCAATTTCTATCCGTCTAAAATTTTTATTGACTAATAAGTGCTCTGCAATACTATTTCCTTATCTTTTTGTTAATTATTGTTGCCAAAATATAGGCTCTGCAGCTGAAGAGGCATTCAGAAACTGACTTACAAAATAGTTTTGGTTTTTAGTGATTATGAATTGGTAATGCAAATCTTGATGGTAATGCAATTGCGCGTAACGGGGCAGTATACATTTTTTATGGTTGACTGAAAGTCAGCATGGTTCATATGATTGTCGGTTATACAGCCTCATCTTCTTTTGTTTCTATTTTTCATTTATAATCAACGATAATGCGTAGACATTTGAAGGTTATTTGATACGTAGAACGTCAGGAACCTTTGCCATTAGTGGTAACAAGTATATTATCTTTCAGATTTAGTGGAACTCTTGTCTTGGTTCTAGGGGTAAAATGGTTCGATTAATCAGATTTAGATTTGGAAGTGTGGACATTTCTTCGCTCGGCTAAATCGGCTTCTCTCATTTTTCCCCCGCAATTTCTAGGTATCTTTCGCTACATTTATTTCACCCAACTTTTTTTTCACAAAAACACTCCCTAGAGATCACTAGGCCTATACCGTTGCGTCGTTTCAAAATACCATCGTGATACTCTTATAAAACGAACAGTATATACCGGGAAAACTTAGCTGCAATTTATTTTTCAATAACTAAAGGTGACTCTTTCATTGCTTAAGAAAAACTAGACCCGTTCGCACTGCAACACAGTCCTAAGGGTATAAGCGCAGTTCACGATAGCGTAATTGGACCTTTACCATACAAAATAATAGCAACTAGGATTACAGCGCAAAGTATCGTTGTTAGGGTTTTTGGGAAGGTAACACGCTCTGAACTGAACAGAGACAAACGTAGGTCTTTACAGCGAGCGAGATACTTCATTGTTTATAGAACTTACATCTAACTTTCTAGATGCACGATTTAAACTAGGGATGAACCGGCACCGATACTCGGGGTTTCCCGATCGTATTGGATCGGTTGGTTTAATCCGATACTAAACCGATACTCGTTTAAAATGCGTTATATGGCGCTACATGAAATTTTTAGGTCTTTCGGTAACGTATTGATGGTGATAATATCTCATTTCTATGAATTTCAATCGTGACGAGTTCTATTTAAAAAGTACCTGAATTCAGTTTATCTAACAACTATTAAGCGAAAATCTTTCTTAGTACGCGCCTGTAGGGATGAACCGGTACCGATACCATATCGGTATCGGTTGAACTATCGGGTTTTGGATCATAGTGAGTAAATATCGGTATCGATCGTATCCGTTCATGTTTGCACCGGTATGGGTTAAGCCTGGTATCGGCCATCTTTAATTTAAACCTTCCATCTCCGTTGCAAAGAGGCAAAAATAAAACTATACCAGGGATTTGTGTAATTTTAAAAGAGGGAATAGAGACCAAGCAAATTTTTGTGCGCGTCAAAGTCCACAACCCCCTACCCCAGGATATGCAAAGAAAATATAGGTACTTTTCCTTCACGTGTATTCCATCTTGCACATCAACAAAAGTGGACATTTCTTCATCAATCTAATTAGATAAAAGAATCTGACAATTTAATTCTACGTTAACCAGAAGAAAAACCTAATAAAATTCTGGTATGGGAAAATTCGCCGTCATTTCATAACAAGAAATGTTATAAATGATTTAATTGACACCAATTAAACACTAATAACCGCGAAATGCGTGAGAACAGTATTTCTTAATAGCGGTAAAAGACCAACGACCTCATCTTGCACAACAATATCCCGGCTGTTCTGCGGGGCAGGAGAATTGATTTGGGTGACCCTGCTGGTGTATAGCTCTCCCTAATTCTGCTTGATTTTCTTTTCTTCTAATAGAAACGGGACTTTGATGGTCGAGCTGTACAAACGGTCGTTTCCGGCTGGCTAGTAGAGCCTTGTGCCAATATACTTTATTGCCAAGGCGACTTCCAAACAGGGGTGCAATGGCTAAAGGAACTTAAGGTGATTGGTAGTTGTAGCTGGGACTGCTGGTCCGGAGTCAGTAAAAGCTTTTTTGTCGCCATCGTAATGCGGCTTAAGAAACCTATTCACCAAATCCGGTCTTCATCACATTCCTCCAATTCCGCCGGCGATACGAAACGGAAAGTGCACTTTGGTGACAAGGTCTCGTGACAGCGAACTTCAAAGTCCCACGCTCCTTCCCAGTACCTGCTTTGTCGGGTACATTGATAGTGTCGGTGCGCTAAGACGACCGTTATTGGTTTTCCAATAGCCTTTCTTTTTCATCAGAACATAAGATTGTAATGTTAAGGCTACAGGAGTATCAGAATTTTCAAAAGGTGCAATTTTTCAGTACAGAGCCCTAATTCTTGAATATACTGTAATAAACTCGGACAGGTACGGATAAAAGGACTGTTGGCCAGGGTAGTGCCTCAAATATTTTAAGGGACCCTTAGTGAAGCACGACTTTTATTTTCGAAATCCAATTTTTGCTCATATAGTTCCCAAATTTGGGCTCGGTTAGAAGCTGTGGATTATAATTACCAAAACTAATTTGGCATTTTCTTGGAATTTAATCTGAAGTCGTCATTATTGTTGGGCTTACTTTTTAATACGAATAAGGTATGTTCGTGGAAAACCGAATTAAATCTATATCGATGAGTTGCTGGTTAGAAAGCGAGTACAGATCTTCAGAGCTAAAGATTTCACACTGCTGTGAAAAATTGAGTTTTATGACTTTATTCGTATTGAAACTTAAGAGTAACAAACATATGCCGATTCTTTTAGTTTGAATCCTCGGTTTGATAGAGCAGGAAGTTGAAGCTGTTGCTTGTCGCATCTTTACTGACTGTAAGATTTGAAAAGATCGGTTTCCAGCTTCTAGCTCGTATTGGGAGAGAAAGTATTAGTATAATTATAATCACCACTTCATCTTTTGTGGCTAACTTGCTCTAACTCGATGGAAAAGCTGAACTATTTCCCCAGTATTACGTAGTAGTAATTTTCCATTCTGAATTTTTTCAACATTTTTCTCTAGAGTTTTAGTAAATGCCATTTTATTGCTCTTTCAAACATGGAAAGCCTCAAGGGGCTAGTCATTCGCGAAAATTTTGTACACCTGATTACTGATTTCTGAATTTTTATGTGAATTCCGATGACTACTGAACGAATTTCTTGATTTCTGTGATTACGATTATTTTTATAGTCTTACTTTCCATAATCTTTACACTGATTTCCCGTTATTTCCACAGATTGCTTGTGATTCCTGTTTGAATTTCAATGAATTCCGGTGATTTTTTTTGGTGAATTTTGTGATTACCACTGGATTCTTCGCGAATTTCGATGAATGCTGCGATTATTTCTATTTCAACTGATTACGATTTTTCTTTTAGATTTTCGAATTCCTCGATTGATAATGTGTGATTATTTCACGAAAGGTGTGATTACCGAGGTGATTACAAAAGATTACTAGTAAATCATGTGGTTATTTCTTATTTTCTCAAGATTTCATGTGATTTCCAGTGATTATCGGAGATTTCCGATTACCTTTGATTACCCACAAGAATGATTTTGATTACTGATGATTTTCTAAGAATTCTAGAAATCAAGAAATCTGTTTCTGCGGTTTTGTACATCTGATTATTCAAGTGACCATGGAGAAAGGGGGGAGGAGTCGAAATATTGAGCCGAACTCTGCCCCGATCCGCGCTATAATTTCCCACAAAAACGGGAGGATGGGGTTGAAATAGTGGGGGCCGCATCATCCACATCGTCGTAAGTACACGTGACCTAGTTAGCTGGCGCCGTCTGTGGCACCATGGTGGAGAGTTTAATTTAATTGACTTCTGCTACTTCGTGGCGCGTAGATTTCAACGGAGGAACGGAGGCAAGCTTTTTGTGAATTAGGTAATATTTCACGTATTAATTATTTGAATATGGGCATATACTGCGTGTATAAAAGCCAAAGTTATTATCTAAAACGATGGAAGCCTGGAACCATGCTGCCACTATATTTTGAATTTGCTAAGTCGAAACATGGTCGAGAGAGGGCGTTATAAATGTAGCCAAAGAAGCATCATGGTGGTTTTACCACAGTGTGCAAGAATCTTTCCCCATTCCATCCCCCACAGTATTCTCCCACTTGGGGGTGAAACTTACTACGCATAGTGACCGAGAAACGCTACTCAATTCGACTCCTCCCCCCTTTCTCCACGAAGTCGGTAAATCTCATTTCTTTCGCGTTTCAAGGAATAAACTTTCTTTATGAAATCTCTGCTTATGATTTCTTCCCAAATAAGCTAGAAATCTCGTGGCCCCTCTTGGTAAGTTGGTATCTCTGGTTACCTGCCATGTTTCCTCCGTAATACACTATATTGCTGGCGAAATTCATGGCTTTTATTTGAAAATAATGCTTTTCCCATTTCCAATACGTTAACTGTAACAAAACAAACGTTTCTCTAAAGCGATCTAGCTCAATCGAGAGCAAATCAAAGAGTACTACACTAGATTACTTTTATTGGGGAACTGAACGCGGACCTGTGAATTTATAAAACATTACATGTGTCTTCTATATCATTCGAAGCCTCCGAGATGATCTAGGCCCGTGCGTGTCGACTTTTATGTGGGGAAATATGCAGTTTCATAGAGGGAACATTTTCACCCTATATGTGTACTAGATAACGCTTTTATCACAGTTGCGACCGGGGTCTTCCAGAAATTATCTTTGATATTTTAGGGGCCAATTACAAAAATTTTATGAAAAGGAAAGGTTTCACCCTTAAACTAACGAAATTGTTTTAGGGGCCATTTACTTTTTATTGAAGCTTTTGGTTAGATTGTGTGGACAACAAAATTAACTATGAGATTTTAACATTGTTGTTTTTTTAGTAAAACAAAACTTCTGGAAGTTGTTAATTAACAGTTTTATTAGAGGAATTTTTTTACTCCTTCATAACCTTTCATTTTTTAACCCTAGCTTTTTTATCCTTTACTTCTTTGGCATGATTGTTTAATAAAGGTCTTCGGAAATTTTCGAAATATTTTCTTACTATTCGCGACCTGGGCTTCACCGCTCTACGTCTATGCCTTGCCCTAATAATGTAGCAGTCGACGGGATCACGAGGCTGAACTTATTTTTATTTTACGATACTAAAAGCGCCCCAAGCGAGAAAACACGGCGAACTAAAATAGTTAAAAATTTATTCTCGCTTCTCGATAGGCACGGGCCTAGATCGTCTCGGAGGCTCCGTTTCTATTTAAGTAATGATCTGACTGAGTGGCAATCAGCACTCGTGGTTAACTCGCCTAGAAAGTTGAGCACTAGCTTTGCAGTTTCGTTACTAGGTCTTGAATAAGTACACAATGAGAAAGATAATTTAAATCTGCGGGAATTTTGGACAAGTGGAAAATGTTCGTACATTACGATAAATTCCAGGCTTTTGGACCTGAACATACCAGCATCTTTTAATATGGGGGCCAAAAACTCAAAAATGTGCTAACTAGTCTTATTCCCAACTAGTTTTTTAATATTGCTAATATTATTTTTAAATGATGATATGCTAAGCCTAATGGGTTTTATAGACAACAAATAATACACTACACTGCTGTTCGTTGGTGCTGAAGAGAGTTAAGGCGGATTAAGACAAAACGTTAAACATCGTAACAGTTGTACGGTTGAACAGTAGAGATTATTAGTTAGATTTGAGTCAGCCTCTAGGGGTCGTTATTACTACTTACAGGGTCGGCGGAAATAATTTGGAACGCGTTTAATACTTATTCATGTTGTGTTACCCAATGTAAAACGCTGTCTTTTGAGGATTACGCGGAATATTTTATAATGAAATTTTTCAACATTAAACACTCCTTAAAATTATGAGCAAATATTTGAATACAAAAGATTATCCAGCGGTATAACGTTTACCTAAATCTTGGAAACGCCTCTCTTTTCTAAACAAAAAGTTTAATATTTCATTTAAAATTTACTTGCATCAGAAAAACATTTGACGGGTTAGCGCAATACCAGGATATATTTTACCCATGATTTTATCCGCGCTGTTATTATTGGCTTAAAACTTTTAAACCATTCTCTTCGGTTCAAAAATGGGAACCGAAAAACACCGCGGCGATACAAATTAATGCGATTTTTGAAAAAAATTAGGATGTACTTTTGCAACTCCTTATCAATAATTGACACTATTTTTACCTTTGTACATTTTTACCTACTAACTAGCTTAAGTAACTACGTGAAATACCCTGCAAACTTCAAAAAGAAATGCACTGACTACTACCATAAATCGGAAACAAGTTGACAGACTCATAATGTTAACAAATTTTTAATTATCAAAGTGTACAGTAATTATGGTAGTAATTTAACTCCGTCTTTCAGGTGATCGTTATAGCGTCTTTCCAAGTGGTGAGATACATATCAGACGAGTTGATACCAATGACAGTGAAAAGCGATTTCAGTGCCAAACGAGAAATAGACTAACCAATGAAATCGTCACAAGCGAAACCTTCGGACGTATCATGGTGAATGGTAATTATAACATAATTTATATCAACGTATCCAAGTTCCCAATTCCGATGCCTGTCCGTGTGTTAAGTGGTCTGATATGTAAGATACGTCATCAGGACATGCTATTCGCTGCAGCCAGAAGTTAATGAGTTGTATACATGAAGTATCATATTCAGAATTTTCGTATTCGAATCCTGCCATCTCTGATTGGGAGCTTGTTTATTAAAGGGAATGAGAAGCTTCGTTTGAAAAACCTCTGATTTATATAACAAAAGATAGAATTAATTTCTGTGAATTCAAAAGTATCAAGCTTTTAATTCTCCGATTTCTGGTTATTTGGCAATATGCATTTGAAAATGTTTCATATGAAATTATTTTAAATCCACTTTTTAAGAATTTAGGCTTAAACGTTTCCCGTGCTCCAACGTCACTGATATATTTTTTCACGTTAATTGGCGCCACTCTCTCTGTTATCAGACCCCGAGTTTAGACTGGCGAGAAGCGCGAGACGCGTATAGGATTCCCGCGCTTTTTTCCCTCAACGTCATAGTGATGTAATAAAACGTGCAAACAAGCTCGACAAAACAAAATGGTTGATATATCGAAACTGAGTTTTCGTGATTTTTCAATGGATTTTAAAAATAGCAACTTGATATTTTGAAAGTAGAGACTAGAAAATGTAACATAATAGCACTTTCGTTACTAGCCAGATAGCTAACGGAAACTGTAACATAATAGCACTTTCGTTACTAGCCAGATAGCTAACGGAAACTGTAACATAATAGCACTTTCGTTACTAGCCAGATAGCTAACGGAAACTGTAACATAATAGCACTTTCGTTACTAGCCAGATGGCTAACGGAAACTAGTGTTACTTTCATCCATCCCCTATAAGACGAGACAAATATGAACTAACATTATAAAATCAAACTGAATAATTTTAAACTCACGACTAACTGTTCTTCAGCGTACAGTTCTTAAATTAAAAATGCGATTCAAGATATTAAGGCCTGATTGGGGAGGGTAATTTTGATCCTGAATGACAAAAGGAAATTTGGTCCAACAACGTGGGTACAGTAGAAAGCCTAAGGGCCTTATACTTCCCCGGATAAAAACATTTACTTCTGCTAATATCCTTTACCGTTGAAAATGATGAATTGATTCATCGATTTGTTAGAGCCGGTTAGCAACGTGATGCCTCGAATAACGGACATGAAACGCCAGTTGGAAGTGCGTGAAAACGAGCCCTTTTCGTTACCGTGTGCCGCTCAAGCTCATCCCATTCCCACGTACACGTGGTACCGCAAAGAGGGTTCTCGCCACAAACCAATCAACTTGGGCGACAAGTGGCAGCAGGTTGACGGAAGCCTCATTCTAACGCAACCCACCGTTCAGGACAGCGGAAAGTACGTCTGCGTCGTTAACAACACCCTCGGATCTGATACTGGATACACCGACTTATTAGTTACAGGTGAGATACAAGGGTACTTTAATTTAATTATTACTAACTGTAGCAAAGTTAGCCGGCGTTGCTGATCTTCGGGACGTTTTGTTTAGTTTCGTTGCGCAAGTTTTAAAGATTATGTTAGGCATGCTCAGCCCTGAAAGACAGAAAACCCCTTCTTTAGGATATGGTCAAATAGTAACTAAATATTTATGGAATGGCTTGAAACGCATTTCAAGAGACGAGCACCAGGAGCTATTGTTTAATATTCTCGAAGAAGCTTCCATCTTATTCTAGAGCAATTTCCATAACTATTAGCAAACTTATTCAGGGCTTTCAAGCAACAGTTGCTTAATTATTATTCTTAAACTTATTTTCAGGAAATAATTTTTTTTATTATTATTTCAGCACCGCTCTCCGTGCGTGTTGAGCCCAAAGAACAAACAGTGGATGTGGGTAGTTCGGCGACGTTTAATTGCACGCATTCGGGATACCCCATATTGGCGGTCGAGTGGTACAAGGACCAGCAGCCATTGCGTGGTCATTCCCGGGTTCGATTCTTGAATCGCCTTTCCATCCAAATCTTATCCGTCCAGAGGGAAGACACGGGAATCTACCAATGCTACGTCACCAATAAAGACGAGTCTGCCCAAGGTGTTGCCCAATTATCTCTAGAAGGTAAGGCCAATTCTTCTCACGTCTATAACTATAACTCCTTTTGTTAGTTTTTATTCTTCAAAACTTAGAGAGAGCCCAGTAGTATTATAATTACTAAAACATTCTGTATTTTTGAATCCATCCTATATTCATACACGTTTTTGAAAACATTTCTATGAAATCCTATTTTCTGGTATTATTGTTGGGGTTTATTTACAAAATAAAGTGATTATCTTTCCGCGTATTGGACATCTTTTCAAATTTAAAGAAGCAACCCTTGAACTGGTCTTCCATGCTCACCACTTCACACATTACCACGAATAAATTAAATATTTTCCAAATTGATCCAAGTTCCTAAATTTGCTCGGCAAGTTCAGTAGGTGTTTAAACAGAGGCTAGTTTAATACCTACACTATCCACTAGAACTTAGGCCTTACATTATCATAGTGGAGGCACTCTTCAATATGACTGTCCATGTCTTGCAATACTAAACTCTTGACGAAAGAAGTCCAAGTAAATGCCCCTACAAAAATCTTCTTAAGAACTCTTAAGAAAATTCCTTGGGAAATTTCTTTGGAAATCCTTAAGGCGTTCTTTAGGAAATTGGGGAATATTGGCCTCTTTTTCTTTGGAAATTGCTTTGGAAATATCTTTGGAAATTTCTTGGGAAATATCTTTGGAATTTGCTTGGGAAATATCTTTGGAATTTGCTTGGGAAATATCTTTGGAATTTGCTTGGGAAATATCTTTGGAATTTGCTTGGGAAATATCTTTGGAATTTGCTTGGGAAATATCTTTGGAATTTGCTTGGGAAATATCTTTGGAATTTTCTTGGGAAATATCTTTGGAATTTTCTTGGGAAATATCTTTGGAATTTTCTTGGGAAATATCTTTGGAATTTTCTTGGGAAATATCTTTGGAATTTTCTTGGGAAATATCTTTGGAATTTTCTTGGGAAATATCTTTGGAATTTTCTTGGGAAATATCTTTGGAATTTTCTTGGGAAATATCTTTGGAATTTTCTTGGGAAATATCTTTGGAATTTTCTTGGGAAATATCTTTGGAATTTTCTTGGGAAATATCTTTGGAAATTACTTGGGAAATGTCTTTGGAAATTACTTTGGAAATATCTTTGGAATTTTCTTGGGAATTATCATGAGAAGTGGGTAAACTAATTTAGCCACTTGAAACGAGGATAGTTCTTACACGCAGAACCATATCCCAATACAGGGAGTGTAGTGAACTACACCCCATATAGGCCTAGCGAAGGAAGTTCTCGCATGCAGTGTGAAATTGCTTATAAAGTCAGACATTTAATCGACTTAAAAACATCCGTAAACGGCAGAAAGTTTTAACCTTGTGCAATTGTATGGTGTGCTATGTGGGTTTTGGAGGCTTTAACGGCCAAGCAGTAGATACAGACGTTGTTGTTAAATTTAATAATGTATATTCACTGAGAGTTTTTCAAGTATCAGAAACACGTTTAACCTAATTTTCTCTACAATGTTTTCTAAAAAATATTTATTTTAGACTCTAATTACGCTCGAAATAAAGATAAAACATGCCATAAGAGAATTAAGCAAAAATTCCGACTGACAGCGTAGATTCCCTGTAAATCTAAACACAACGATTTTAATTATATACTCTTATTTTACTTTTAAAGAATTAGTACCAGCCGGGAGTGTGGCGCACTCCTGTAAGCCAAGCTTCTGGGCGGCAAAGTTTGAGGGAATAAGACACATGCCGGCGATCCTACCCTATAGAGCTATTTCATAGGGGGTTATGGCTACGTCACCAATGCTATTTGCCCATAGAGAAAACCCTCATAAAATGGCCGCCCTACACTCAAAGGCAGGCCCAATTTTCGTAGCAGACGAAATTTTTCCCCCACTGAAATAGCTCTATAGGTGCCGACTGCCCCGTGTCCGCCGGAGGTAACTTGACCCCCACACCCCTTACCTACCAAGTAAACCTCATTTCCTTCCCTGCTTAAACACATACTGAACCCTGACTAATCGCATCCTTGTCGCGGACGTATGTGCCCTACTTACATTGAAACATCCACAATAGAAAAAAAAGAGTTAGTGCCATAATTTTCGTCATCCACGAACTTAAAATGTGAAAAACTTTGGAAAACAAACCCTAAACCTTCTTTGGAAATTGATCTCAAGAATTCCTAAAGAATTTCGTTGGAAAATATTCCCTAGACGTTCTTTGGAAATTTATCTCTAGAAATCCTAAAGAATTTCTTTAGAAAATAATCCTAAGAAATTCTTTGGAAATTTATCTCTAGAATTCCTAAAGAATTTTTCAGAAAATAATCCTTAGAAATTCTTTGGAAATTTATCTCTAGAATTCCTAAAGAATTTTTCAGAAAATAATCCCAAGAAATTCTTTGGAAATTTATCTCTAGAATTCCTAAAGAATTTCTTTAGAAAATAATCCCTAGACCTTCCTTGGAAATTTATCTCTAGAATTCCTAAAGAATTTCTTTAGAAAATAATCCTGAGAAATTCTTTGGAAATTTATCTCTAGAATTCCTAAAGAATTTTTTCAGAAAATAATCTCAAGAAATTCTTTGGAAATTTATCTCTAGAATTCCTAAAGAATTTTTTCAGAAAATAATCTCAAGAAATTCTTTGGAAATTTATCTCTAGAATTCCTAAAGAATTTCTTTAGAAAATAATCCCTAGACCTTCTTTGGAAATTTATCTCTAGAATTCCTAAAGAATTTCTTTAGAAAATAATCCCAAGAAATTCTTTGGAAATTTATCTCTAGAATTCCTAAAGAATGTCTTTAGAAAATAATCCCAAGACATTCTTTGGAAATTTATCTCTAGAATTCCTAAAGAATTTCTTTAGAAAATAATCCAAAGACATTCTTTGGAAATTTATCTCTAGAATTCCTAAAGAATTTCATTAGAAAATAATCCCAAGAAATTATTTGGAAATTTATCTCAAAAATTCTTTAGGAAATTCCAAGGAAGTCTTTGGAAATTGTTTCTTTAGAAAATGATCCCAAGGGCTCCGTAGGTTTCCAAAGAAATTCCTTTAGAACTCTTAAGAAGTTTTTTGTAAGGGTGACTTCAGTGATGTTTTCATCGCAGAAGGGTTAATCGTAGGACTGTGCCTTAAAACATTTCGTTGCATTCAGGCATATTCCCAAATATTTCTTTCGTACCTTCTCATTTGCATACAATAAAATCTAAAGTAAGAAAAAACACATTTGAGGTCTATAATTTAGTTTAGTGGCAGTATTGGGGTTTCTACAAAGGAAGGTGTTGGCCTCCTCCGTTCCACACTGTATATCTGTAAAACCGTTAAAGTACAATAAGATTTTTCGTCTAGGCTTCAAAGAGCAAACCTACTTTTTAATTAAAAGTTGCTAAAGCAAATGTTTCTAGCATTCAATGACCAAAATATTTCATTATTCTTTGCAATAATTTTCACCCTTGAACAGTTGACGCTCCGAAGCTGATTTCGACGTTCGAATCTGAGAAGGTTCACCCGGGGATTTCTCTGTCGCTAAAGTGTTCGGCGTACGGGAACCCATTGCCCCAAGTGACGTGGATGTTGGATGGCTATCCGATTCCGGACAGCTCTCGCTTCCGAATGGGGGACTATGTTAAAAGCGACGCCACGGTCGTCAGTTACGTCAATATTACAAGCACCAAACCCGAAGATGGCGGATTCTACTCCTGTAAAGCGGCTAATGACGTCGGAACGGTTGAACACGTCGAGAAACTCAATGTCTTTGGGCCTTCCTTTGTCAGATCTATGAGGAATATGACCATTCCGGCTGGAACTAACATGAAGATACAGTGTCCGGTTGGAGGTTTTCCGATCGACAGCGTATCATGGGAAAAAGGTACACTCCAAATTTATTTTAAATTCTACCAACGAAGGCGCACAAGAAATTTTATCATATTTTTTCGAGCTGCTGTTTTAAAAGATGGAAACTTTTTCAACTCCAAAGACCATTAAGCCCGTCCGTTGGATTAAGGGAACTAACAATTAATAAAATTTGTTGCGACGTACTGACGTTATTTAAATTCTTTTCTGACATTTTTTTCAACATTGCTGTGAAGTTTAAAAAAATCATTCTTAGTGGGTACCTACCACAAAAGAGCATTGTCCTTACAAAATTCAGCTTTAGGTTTAGGCTAAGCTGTTTTGGCAGTGCGTTGATTAACAGTTGTCTTGATCGCTTTTTTCATTCGCTTCTTTGTTTATTTACCAATCTGAGTTCTAATTTAGCTTTGCCTTATCTCTTTTATTTCTATTTAACGAGAATTGCTTGTTTTTCTGTTCTTAGAAGGGCTTCGCTTGCCTTACAATCACAGACAAAGAGCATTTCCAAATGGAACGCTGATAGTTCAGAGTGTGGAACAAGTTCATGACGAAGGAAGATACGCTTGCATCGCCCGAAACACCGATGGACAAGTCGCTCAAAATAGTTTACATATTACCATTACAGGTAAATAAACCAAGATCCAATTCCTAAGTTTTATCGTATTCAAACAAATGTTTAGTTATCATGGTATCATTAAATGGACGGACAATAATTTTATATCGATTTGGATTTACAAATAAAAAGTGAAGATCAATAACGAAATCAATCAAAAATGATTTTTCGTACGCTT
Source organism: Phalangium opilio (assembly GCA_019434445.1). NCBI lineage: Eukaryota > Metazoa > Arthropoda > Arachnida > Opiliones > Phalangiidae > Phalangium > Phalangium opilio. The sequence continues at coordinate 50,663 of JAEQBA010004607.1, read as the reverse complement.
TCGAAAGTTAAATAAATGGTGCTAGCCTCTAAACGAATTGTTCATTAATAATCCTCCGCAAGGCAATCTAAACATTGAGTGGCGCTTCCAGATAGGAAGGATGACTTTTATCAAAAATGTGCGTTAGGGTTATCATTTCAAGTTTTGAGAGTTCTAAAATTTCTAACAGAACAGAATATTTTGAGTAAATTTTATAATTGAGTTTGACATTGTTATTGAAAAAATGGTTGTCTGGACATTTTCCGTTCACCTTTTAATGACGCAACCCTGCCTTTGCTTTATAAGTTATGGGGTAAATATTTTGGGATGCTTTATATTTTAAGGTAAAATTATTTTATTTAATGAAGCCAAACGTTGTTTCAAAATCTTCAATATAAAGAAGTTGCTCAGCAGATGGCTCCCAACCTGAGTATAACTGCAAAAATCATCTTGGTTTTTCAGTCAGTCCTCACATTGAGCCGTTCACGTTTCCGAAGTCACTTCAACAAGGCCAACGTTACTCAGTTTTGTGTTCGGTGACCAAAGGCGATCCTCCAATCAAAATGATCTGGTTGAAAAACGGTTCTGCTGTGTCGGATCGGAAGACAGGGTCAGACGGCGTGCATTCCATCGCCGTCACCGAGTTCAGCTCCACTTTAGTCTTCGAGTCGTTGCGACCTGACCACCGTGGCAATTACACTTGCGTTGCTTCCAATTCGGTCGGGACTGCCAGTCATCACGCCACAATGGTAATTCACGGTATGACTTTATGTTTAAACCATGGATGGGATGGCAGTATTTTTGCTAGTCCATTATAAATTACGATACTAACTCATAATCATAATTTTACACCCGAGGTGAGGGGTAATTAATCTTATACTCACTGTTGTGTGAGTACTACAAACTACACTCTGTTTGGAACAGATCAGACGAACACTGATACAGAGTATTATGGTCAGGGGCGGACTGGCCATAGGGCCCCAACTGCCCCTGGCAGTGGGGCCCCAGTCAATGGGGGGCCCTCCTTTTCGGGGTTTGCATATTTCAAAATTGGTCCTTCACTAACTCAAAATAGTTACGTATCCATAAATCGGACATTTGTAAATGGCATCTCAGAAGATAATGTTCATTTAATCATTTATAAAGCGGAAAGAGATAGTTTTGTAGTCTTATTGTTTTCAACTCTACTTTTATATCTTGGCCTATCCCGCGAGAAACAAAACTTAAAATCGGTTTATATTTTACTTTCATGCTTAGTGAGAAAAGGGGAAAATAAGGGACTAAGAGCACATTAAGAGAAGGCTCAAGTTATAAAACTACTACTCTTCATCACTTTTTTATTTTTACTGTTTAAGCTCTAGTTGAAGATAAATATATTTTTAAGTTTTATATTTATATTTATATTTATATTTATATTCATATTTTCACAACCATTACCCACTAGAATTAACCAAGGTCGAGGCCCGGTCGGGCCCCCGAGAGGGGGAAGCCCTCACATGAGCGGTTCCCGTATGAGCGGATTCCAAACTCGCGGTTTCCTAAATAGCGGTCCTCATAACAGCGGTTCCCTAAATAGCGGTCCTCATAACAGCGGTTCCCTAAATAGCGGTCCTCATAACAGCGGTTCCCTAAATAGCAGTTTTCCCGAAATGACAGTTTACCCGTTACAGCAGTTACCGATACAGTTGTTCTCGTAAACGTGGCGTACCGTTACAGCAGTTCTCAAAAGAGCAGAAAAACGGGGATGCGAAAAACTATAGTTATTTATTATGGTGTAGGCTGGGTTATATGAACTCAAATAGAACTATGCCAGATACGGATAATTTGGTTTGGTTAAAGTTGATTATTTGAACTCAATAGTATTAGGTCAGGCCAGGTTGGGTTGGGTTGGGATTTTAAGGGTTTTTTTTCGATTGGTTTGAGTTAGGTTAGTTATATTTTGGAAATAGTGTAACAATGTTACGCCTTTTCCAAAATATTGTTGTTTATCTTCATTGACTTTCCAATTAATAATATGCCTTTTCCAAAAAATATGTCACATTACCAATGTTACGCCATTTCCAAAATATTTTTGTTTTTCTTCATTGACTTCCCAAATAATAATATGCCTTTTCCAAAAAAATATGTCACATTACCAATGTTACGCCTTTTCCAAAATATTGTGTTTATCTTCATTGACTTCCCAAATAATAATATGCCTTTTTTTAAAAATTAGCTCACATTACTGATTAAATGATCACTGAATAAACTAACATAAAAAACCAACGAACATAACTGTATTGTTAAGAAATGCTCAAAACTCAAGACTAACACTGCTATTTCCCAAAATAGCAGCCGCTATTTCTAAACTAGCAGCTGCTATTTCTTGAAGAGCAGTTTTGATTAACGCCGCTGTTTTTTTGGAATCGCGGTTGCTATTTCGAGAACTGCTCTTCCGAGAATTGCTGATACGAGTTACACCCCCCCCCCCGAGAGGTACGGGTCCCGGGAAAAAGTACCGAACTGCCCCCCTCTCTCGACGGCCCTGTGCATTATAACGACATACTCCCCTCTCATTTTAGGGATCGGCTTGGGGGGCCCTTTTTAAAACGGTGGCAGATGGTTGTGAAGCTCGCCAGTCCGCCCCTGATTATGGTGCTGTACTGCCGACAGACAAATAATCGGTGTGATATATGTCAGATCTCTAATTACTTACTCTTCAGATCTATTCCATATAATCAATGTAGCATTGTCACAAATTACTCGTTGTTACTATTGTGCAGTGAAAGATACCCTGAAGTGATCATTCATATTGCACTTTTGAAAGATATGGCATATCAATTATAGTTGTAAAATATCGCTATTATATTAAATGCTGACGTTAATGGTAAAAATCGTTTTGTTCTTTTAATTTCAGTTCCTCCTCGTTGGAAGCTGGAGCCGGAAGCGACGTTCGTAGTGCAAGGATTAACTTTGCTCTTGGACTGCCAAGCTGAAGGGTTCCCACTTCCCAGAATAAGATGGTCCAAGTCTAACGGTGAGTACTTTTCAGTCTACTCGCTGTCAGAAAGAGATCTGGGTGCAAAGTAGCTGTAGTCAGGGGAATTATTTCACTCGGAAAAATCTCTGTAAACGTAAATCATTGAGAGTTCCATACATCTATAAGCAGTTATATTCTCAATTTCATAAATTGTGTGCATTCAATTGAAGTCGCGTTTTAACAAATTAATTCACTAAATGAATTGCACCAAACTAAATAGTCGAGTCCCAGTTACATAATTTACTTCAATTATTTTCAGGAGAGTCTGAGTTCAAAGCCATCAGTAGCAGTTCAAGAGTTCAAGTTTTTGAGAATGGTTCATTGGCACTTCAGAACGCGCAACAGTCGGACGCCGGTTCCTATCTTTGTCAAGCTTCCAACGGAATTGGAACGGGATTGAGCAAAGTAGTTCCAATCGCAGTCAAAGGTAATTGCTGTATTTTCATGTTAGTAGTTTGTTCTTATCTTGGTATTAAAAGTATTGATGGAGATTTATGAGAGTGTCAATATCATACCGGGCCGTTGATAATCGGATTAACATTAGTTCCTACAATACGGCCACATATGTTTAATATATGGAAGAATGCAAGATAGGTTATTCACTTAATGTCTGCAAACAAAACTTATTGATGAAAGTAGGCTAATTATCTATAGCTAGTAAAATCAATTCAAGAGCATGTAAAATGTCACCAAATTTAACAGGAACACCTGAAACTTTAATAAGAGCGCAAATACGATGCATAAATCCGAGCAAAGCTTAACCACCGAGTCATCAACAGCCGTGGAAGTCGTTAAGAATACTCTGCAAAGGATTTGATGGAAAAATTAAAAATTAGTTAATTTAATTCCAGGGACTGGGACTCTGGAAGAGACACTGCACATCTTTTAATATAACTTAAACCAGTCTTACTCATAAGTATGGGGTTGCTACGAACTGTTGTTTTGATTGTTAGTATATGTGTTCTTTAGGAAAAGTCAGAATTCGCTACTGAATTTTACCAAACTGTGATGATGGTTAGTTTTGAATCCCTAGCTATTATGACTCTTAAGAACTGTTTAGTGATTACAAAGGCAGTCCCTTATAACAACCGTTCAACGCTTGGTAGCTTAGCTATCTCTTTATATAATGGTAGATAGTTAATATCTATTAGTGGTGCTTTTCCCGTTGCTGGGCTTGCCTCATCTCCACCCGTAACCCCACTCGTCCTAGGATGTAAATCACGAAGGATGTGCCTGATTTCTGGGACGGTTTGTAATAGAAACGTTGAAACGAAGATGGCGCTACACTCGTTTTATTCTCGCATCGATAATGCCGTATGGCAGACCAACACTTAGGCTTCATAGGCTTATTTTAAAAAGCTTGGTTATTTTGTTGAGCGGCATTGTAGCCAAACGAGCGTTATAGACTTATTTGAATAAATGCGGTATTAAATGAGCATTTTTCACGGCGCGTCACTTTTATCTGTTCTCCGGGCTTAAGCGATTACCATGGCATTATCATATATTTGCATGATGCCCTAATCAGTCCCACCACCTCAACTCGTCGCACCAGATTATACGCTCGTCTTCACATCCAAATTGACTAAAGTCCAATATTAATGGTTTTTCCTAAGGCTTATAGCGCCACACAGTTTTTCCCGAAGAAAAGCTATTTCAGGTCCTCCTTTTTTATGGCATAAGTGGAAGCTAACGTGACATTTCTGTAGTACTTATTTTCTGCGTTAAAAGGAGTAGAAAACAATAAAACACGGTTTTAAGTTAAAATCTATGGAAGGTGTTGGACAATGTTTTTAGCTTTTTAAGCAGTGTCGTATTTCTGACGTTTATCATACATTGAGAATGGGTGTTCTTATATGTGCGTTATTACACCCTGCACGAGTTTTCGTGATGGGTTTCAAAAAGTGACGCCCAGGAATGTGTATAAATGCAGCTTTTTAAGGACAGCGAAGCAAAATTCTTTTTTTGTAAAATATGTGTTCCTTTTTGGGGAGAAACGTTATTTAGGAAATAACTTAGTTCTGGAATTGTCAAATTCAATCGTAACTTACATTTGTAATGGTCGGAAAATACAATGCACTGTATAAAAGCACTCTCTGCTAAATATTCATTTAAACCGCGTGAAACTAGCTGATAATTACAAAAATTCCAGGTATTTCATTGTGATTATTTTAACTTTAAGGTTTATTAAAACAAAAAAAAAAGGCACGAAAGGACTTCGAAAAATTACGTGACCCTAATTTTAAAATATAAAATAGTGAATTTTAGCGCGAGATTTGAATTTAAAATTTTGATATAATGTAGCGAGTGCTGACGCGTGAGCTAGCGCGTGGTTTCAAAAGGTTTTTTTAAACCTATACAAAAAAGTTCAACTAATTTTTGCACTACGAGAAATGAGATACTATCATTTTTCAGCCTTTGCTAGTGCTGTTAAGTTGGTTTGTTAAAAAGCGTACCTCCTTGGTCGCGAAACCTTGGGTCTAACTCGGAAAAGATTATCCACCTCGTAATGGTAAGCTTCATAGAGATTAGCATTACGATTTTGGACTGAGTATAAATAGAAAATCCCTGATGGGGTTTTCTTAATACACTCTCGCTATAAGTGTACGATTCAAGTACGCGAAGTTTCGAATAAAATAGAGTTATTCTTCTAGCGTATTGTAACTAAAAGTGGTCTTTATTTCTTTTTGGGGGTTGTGTTGACAGTGGCGGCGCATTTTGAAAGCAAATACAAGACGGAAAGCGTGAGGAAAGGGCAAAACGCTCGGCTCAAGTGCGAGTCGCTTGGAGATAAGCCCATCGCCATTGCTTGGTTTAAAGATAAGCAGCAGTTCGACCCCGACACCGACCCGAGGTAAGATTTATGTTTATCCCCGAAAGCCCAACACGCACACTAGAGACCTTAAGAAACTAAACTCAATTCGACTACGTCAGCGACTACGTAGACCTTGAGCACCTTAATCGTCCACCAAGAAAAAGTTGGAAATAATAATAATAATAATTTTAATATTTACATATTTGTTTTCATTAATTTTTTTTATTAATTTGTGATATTTCTAAATGAAACATTGCATCTTATTGAAAAAGCGAAAAATAACTGAACAAAATGGAGTGGTTGAAGCCTCAAATATTGAATATTTTCAGTTTTAAAGACAAAATTATGATATTTGTCTTACTTAAAAAAAATATACCTTAGTCTGGGTGCACGGCAGTGCACCCGCCAAGTTGTCGTGCACTACCAGCAATCCTTTACCCGAAACATTTCAGCCTCATTTTCACCCCCTCGTAACTCGGTACTGGGGAATAGTACACCACTCATAGTTGCACCTCAAGGGCATAGTGTTAATCCTAGGAATCCCTCCAACTTCCAGCTTTCTAACTCATTTGGTTTCTGTGATAATCCTATGTGAAAATGACACATTATGAGACTGACTGACTGACTGACACATCATCAAAACCTCTAGGGCATTTCCGGGGGTGCTAGAATGATGAAATTTGGCATACTTGTACCACTAAGCATACAAGCAAAGGAAAAAGTCCCAAAAGCGGGAGTTTTCCCCTTTTAGCCCCTGAAATGGGGGTTTAGAATTAGAGTCATCATCTAAACCTCTAGGGCACTTCCGGTGTTGCGGGAATGATAAAATTTGGCATACAAGTAGGACTTAGCATACAAAGAAAGGAAAAAGTCCCAAAAGCGGGAATTTTCCCCTGTTGGCCCCTGAAATGGGGGTTTTATAATTTAGATCCCTCGTAATAGGACATTATAATTTAATTTTTTCGTCTTTTAATATTAATATTTTTTACTAATATGATTCTTTCGTATTGTAAAATTTATGTTTTTTACTCAATGTTTTAGTAAATAAATTTTTTACTCATTTCCTTTTCATTTCGTCTGAAATGGTTCTATACTCTCTAGCGTGTTTTGATTCATTTATTTTTCTTAAATCTATTCTGTTGATTAAAAGTGTTACTTGCCACAATATAGTGTTCTTCGAATAGAAATACGGTCAACAACTGTGATAAATGTGGTAATGTGGTAAAAGTCGATTAAAAAATATTTTAAATCTTTTAATATTAATTTCGCGCTTTCATACTACATTGGCTTAATGCGCTTGAATTGGATTTTTAAAGATCAGGTATTGTTAGATCACACCTTCATGTCATTGCGGTTGAATTGGAAAAGTACAAATGTTTATTTCACTTCATAATCCTACTTCTATAAATCTAGAAGAACATGCACGTACAAAAAGGAGTGAAATCCCAACAAAAACATCTCTGTAAAAATATGCCAAGTTGTTTGGCCGTAAAAAGAAGTGAGATCTAAAATACGGCCAAGTTATTATCTCCAGGTGAACCAACATTTTATTGGGGTCGACTAATCTGCAGGTACTCTGAATGTCTGAAATGCAGTCCACGGTAGGAAACCTACTATTTGTAGTATGCAGGTTCGGTTCACATTTACAAATATAAGAAAGCAATACTATAATTCATTGCCTAACATACAGTCGAACAAAATTAGAGTTTCAACTCTGCATTTCAGAGTACTGCGTTTTAGTCAACCGATTTCAGAGTTGAAATTAATAATTTTCGAGGACTGCATTTCAGAGTGCTGCGTTTTAGTCAAAATATTTCAGAGTTGAAAATAATAATATTCGAGGACTGCATTTCAGAGTACTGCGTTTTAGTCAAAAGATTTCAGAGTTGAAAATAATAATTTTCGAGGACTGCATTTCAGAGTACTGCACTTTAGTCAAAAGATTTCAGAGTTGAAAATAATAATTTTCGAGGACTGCATTTCAGAGTACTGCATTTTAGTCAAGAGATTTCAGAGTTGAAATTTATTATTTTCGTGGACTGCTTTTCAGAGTACTGCGTTTTAGTCAATAGAGAGTTTATATAATAATTTTCGAGGACTGCATTTCAGAGTACTGCGTTTTAGTCAATAGATTTCAGAGTTTATATAATAATTTTCGAGGACTGCATTTCAGAGTACTGCGTTTGAGTCAACCGATTTCAGAGTTGAAATTAATAATATTCGAGTACTGCATTTCAGAGTACTGCGTTTTAGTCAAAAGATTTCAGAGTTGAAAATAATAGTTTTAGAGGACTGCATTTCAGAGTACTGCATTTTAGTCAATAGATTTCAGAGTTGAAATTTATTATTTTCGTGGACTGCTTTTCAGAGTACTGCCCTTAAGTCAACCGATTTCAGAGTTGAAATTAATAATATTCGAGTACTGCATTTCAGAGTACTGCACTTTAGTCAAGCGATTTCAAAGTTGAAATTAATAATATTCGAGGACTGCATTTCAGAATAATGCATTTTAGTCAAGAGATTTCAGAGTTGAAATTAATAGTTTTAGAGGACTGCATTTCAGAGTACTGCGTTTTAGTCAACCGATTTCAGAGTTGAAATTAATAATTTTCGAGGACTGCATTTCAGAGTACTGTACTTTAGTCAACCGATTTCAGAGTTGAAATTTATTATTTTCGTGGACTGCTTTTCAGAGTACTGCATTTTAGTCAAGAGATTTCAGAGTTGAAATTAATATTTTTAGAGGACTGCATTTCAGAGTACTGCATTTTTGTCAAGAGATTTCAGAGTTGATATTAAAAGTTTTCGGGGACTGCATTTCAGAGTACTGCGTTTTAGTCAACCGATTTCAGAGTTGAAATTTATTATTTTCGTGGACTACTTTTCAGAGTACTGCATTTTAGTCAAGAGATTTCAGAGTTGAAATTAATAGTTTTAGAGGACTGCATTTCAGAGTACTGCATATTTGTCAAGAGATTTCAGAGTTGATATTAAAAGTTTTTGGGGACTGCATTTCAGAGTACTGCGTTTTAGTCAACCGATTTCAGAGTTGAAATTTATTATTTTCGTGGACTGCTTTTCAGAGTACTGCACTTTAGTCAACCGATTTCAAAGTTGAAATTAATAATATTCGAGGACTGCATTTCAGTGTACTGCATTTTAGTCAAGAGATTTCAGAGTTGAAATTAATAGTTTTAGAGGACTGCATTTCAGAGTACTGCATTTTAGTCAATAGATTTCAGAGTTGAAATTTATTATTTTCGTGGACTGCTTTTCAGAGTACTGCACTTTAGTCAACCGATTTCAAATTTGAAATTTATAATATTCGAGGACTGCATTTCAGAGTACTGCATTTAAGTCAAGAGATTTCAGAGTTGAAATTAATAATTTTAGAGGACTGCATTTCAGAGTACTGCATATTTGTCAAGAGATTTCAGAGTTGATATTAAAAGTTTTCGGGGACTGCATTTCAGAGTACTGCGTTTTAGTCAACCGATTTCAGAGTTGAAATTTATTATTTTCGTGGACTGCATTTCAGAGTACTGCATTTTAGTCAACCGATTTCAGAGTTGAAAATAATAATTTTCTAGGACTGCATTTCAGAGTACTGCGTTTTAGTCAAAAGATTTCAGAGTTGAAAATAATAATTTTCGAGGACTGCATTTCAGAGTACTGCATTTTAGTCAAGAGATTTCAGAGTTGAAACTCTAATTTTGTTCGACTGTATGTTAGGCAATGAATTATAGTATTGCTTTCTTATATTTGTAAATGTGAACCGAACCTGCATTCTACAAATAGTAGGTTTCCTACCGTGGACTGCATTTCAGACATTCAGAGTACCTGCAGATTAGTCGACCCCCATTTTATTCGACTTAAAACTTCTCAAGAATGTTTTTCTGACTTGGCCATTAGCATTCCAAACTTGCATCCTTCTTTGCGCCCGTGAAGGTGAAGAACGGAAGTTACAAGTTTAACCACAAAGGCTACTCAAGAATATTTAACCAATATGATTTAATATTTTAATTCCGATCCATATCTGGAATTAAACGAATCCTTGAAATGCTAATGGCCAAGTCAGAAAAACATTCTTGAGAAGTTTTAGTCGAATAAAATGTTGGTTCACCTGGAGATAATAACTTGGCCGTATTTTAGATCTCACTTCTTTTTACGGCCAAACAACTTGGCATATTTTTACAGAGATGTTTTTGTTGGGATTTAGTATTTCTTGAAAGAAAATAATAATGACAATGATTTTAAAACATTTTCTCAAAATCATTCCAAATTTCTTGGCTCTCACTGTTTAAATCTAGGCGAGGGGGAAATAGCAAATTAGGATCTATATTTTTCTGCTATATATCAAGGTCACTCCGAATTTCAAAGCTATCGCTGTTAATAGGTAGAACATGGTGGGGGAAGTAAATAAATTTTATAAATTCCCCCAAGTTCACTGTGCTTCAGTGGCTTCGCTCGCACTCTATTGAAATGGCGCTAGAATTTTCCATAGAAACTCAATTTCTTAAACTCCCTAATGTTAAACAGCCCCACTGAAATCCTAAATGGATGGATTACGCTGCATATACCCTCTAAACGTCCAGGGAAGGTGATCCCTCTCACTTTCTTGGCGTTAAACGTATGTTAGGGATGAAGATCAGAAGAAGGAAGATTGCAAAATCAAGAGCCTTCCCTCAAAAATATCAATCAATATTATTGGCATTATATCATAGAATATGTATGATGCCGCATAAGGAATTTTATTTTTCTTGGTGGTTTTTAGCCACATCGTAGTATACGATGAGGCTCTTAGTTTGACCCGAGCCGTAGTAGTAGTAATAGTAGTTGTGGCCGGAGTTTTCGCTTTCGTTATCGTCAGATTTTAGCTTAAAAGTAACTCTATAGTACCTCAACTCACCAATAGGGATAACTGAGGTCGGTTAGAGATTTTATATTAATTTAATTTTTTTCAGGTCGGACCCGGGAATCGAACCCGGGTCGTTCACACAGTAGTAAGACACTCTACCACTGAGCCATAGAAACTCGGAAGAACATCTGAGTTTTTGTGGTTTAGTGTTATCTCTAAAGTGTCGGGGGTGAGGTGGGGTGGGGTGCCTCTTAATCTGTGGGGTCGGAAACATTTAAATTTTTATCTGTGGGGTCGGATACTTCTGAATTTGTATGTTTGGTGTTTTTATATTTATTTTCTTTTTATTTATGTGCTAATTAAATAGATAACGATTTTCCCCGTTTCCTGCCGCGCTCCTCATGTGTTTCGTTCGTTATGTTTGACTGGAACGTTTTGGCGGTTAATTCAAGTATGGGTTTAGATGGAGCTAACATAGTGTTAAATGAGCGTTATGCGTTTGATCATTTTAGCATTGCTAAAGGTAATTCGAGGGGATCATCACTATAACTAAACTTTCTCTTTCAAACGTTTCTGGGCAGATGCGATAAGTGTGCATCGGCATAATTCTATGTTGTAAACTCATCAATGGGATTATCACTAAAACTATCTGTTCTTCGATTCGCCGGAATATTAGAATTACAGCATAAGCAAATTTATACGGTTATAATTTTATCACTGTTTAGAGTAGGCCATCGAGGGGCTATTCACTCACTCTGATTTTATGCACGGTAAATCATTTAAGCATTGTAAAAGATAGCGGTATTCACTCATTAGGTTAAGTTATAGAGGGGTTATCCACTCATTAGGGTAGGGTATAGAGGGGCTATTCACTCGTACGATGTGGCTACTATTACGAGCCCTTGGGCCGTCTTGTTTTAACTCTCTTAATAACCATAGTTACACGTACAAACTGTATAGAAAGATACGTGTTAGAAAAAGCTAAATCGACGTAAAGGCGTAATCTCTTAGAGGGTCGCTTGTGTTATTTGTGTATGCGAGGTCTCGGGCCTCATTCAAGTTAGAAACTAACGCCTAACGACTTTTTTAGTACTCAATATTTTTGGTGATTGATAATTAAACATATTATATTAACTAGCCGTTACCCGCGGCGTCGCTCGCGTGCAATAAGAACTTCCATCTAAAATGATATAAAGAATGTGTAGATTTTACTGATGACTAATATTTTTGTAGCACCCTAGGAGCGAAGGCACTCGGCACAGTCCGTCAGCCCGTCGGGATATTTTTTATTACTTTTCACGCGGACATTATTCCATAAAGAAGGGTTTTTAAGTTTTTGGCCGCCATTTAAAAAGATGGCAACAAATCGAACCCAAAATACCATTCAGCCCGTCTATAGGTTAATGGAAACCATTGTACTAAATATTTGTGAAATCGGTTGAAACGCGCGGACTTTATTGCATAGAGAATATTTTCTTACATTTCTGGGCGCCATTTTAAAAGATGGCGAAAAATCGAACCCGAAAGACCATTCAGCCCGTCTTAAGGTTAAAGCAAACCAGTGTACTAAATATTTGTCAAATCGGTTGAAACGCGCGTACTTAATTGCATAGAGAATATTTTTTACATTTCTGGGCGCCATTTTTTAAGATGGCGGCGGATTGGAAAAATCTTTCTTAGTACGCGTCTACTACTTATGAGTAACGTTCCTGCAAATTTTCAGCCTTCTAGGGCAAGCGGTTTGGGCTGGGCGTTGATTATCAGTCAGTCAGTCAGTCAGGACTTTGATTTATATAGATATAGATTAACATTCCCACCACAGAAACACGATAACTTTGAAGCGAGTTTTTGTAACAATATTGTATTTTTTTGTGTTGCAGATACGAATCTAAGGAAACAGTGTTATCAAACGGCATCATATCCGAAGTCATTATTTTAAGAGCCGATCGACGGGACTCGGCCCTGTACTCTTGTTCCGCAACCAACTCTTTCGGACAAGATGAAACCAACATTCAGCTAACTATTCAAGGTAATTAAACTTGTCGGTAACCCAACCCTATAGGTGCCGGCTATCTGTGTCCGCAGGTGGTGATTTGCACCATATGCAGCATCCGGTAACACCTGATTAAACCTCAAAAAGGTCCAAATACTTCAATGGTTAATTGCAGAACCAAACCTGATTTGTTGCATTTTTGCCAAGGACCCTTGTAGGGACTCCACTTGCTTCGATAAAAAAATAGTACCCATATCTTGGATTTCTAGAAATTTATTTGAATGATACAAATTAGGACAAAGATTTCCCATTTCAAGCGATATTAGGATAGTATTCTAGCTTTCCATAAACCTTTTTTATGGAACTCTATTGGTCGGACTCGGAGAAGTCTTAAAATTGGTGCAAACTTTTGAAATTAGTTGAAACTACGTGTATTAGCTTTCTTGGTCAAATTACTAAACTATTTAGCACTGTAATCTCCGATTTTCTAAAAAGATTCCCAGATGCTTGGTAAACGTACACAGATAAAAAAGTGTTTAGGTTTGCAACATCTGAACATGTTATAAAGTTAAACATTGGTGTGAGGTAATGTTTATTTCTTCAATGTTGATGTCTAATTACATCTCTGTTTCTCTAAGGATCAAATAGAAACACTTCTTATTTTATCACGTTTAAGAGGTAAACACAGAATAATCTTAACACTAAGCTAAACATCAACACTTGCCAAGTGTTTTTTAATGAAACATGTTTTTAATACGTTGGTATATGGTTTAAATTTTTTAAATCTTTATTTTTTTAAGAATTATAATATTTTAGAAAAACAATGAAAAAGTGGAGGTATATTTTACCACAAGGTGAATAATCTAACACCTTGTGGCTATATTCATAATGTAAGCCGCAATGACTTTTATTTTATATTGAGAAAAAGACTTCCTATACTCAAATTTTGAGCAAAATATATGTTTAAAGTGATGGTTCGACATGAAGAATAAATAAGCTTTCTTGGCTTTCATAATAGAACAACATTTCCAACAGGTCGGCTAGATTTGTTTAAATAAGTATATTCCCATTGCGCAGAATTCCATTAGACCGAATCCCGCCAAAGTTTCTAATGAATTTAGCCCAACCGCGGGTTTGGTATTTACAATTCAAACGACGCTATTTGTCGAATTAAGCGACCCCAAAAGTGCTAGCGTTTTCAATACATTCGTACTGTCTTGGAAGCGCCACTATTTGACGACTGTGCAACAAGATGATAATAAAAAAGGACCTCGGTAATTTTTCAACACCGTGTGATACACAGAAAGTGAAAATTGGACTTGGGTTAAGCATTTAACAAAAGCACTTTCGTCCAATAAAGCCTTTTTGTTCAAAATCAATTTAGGTTAGTAATATTTTATAAATCATTTATCATAGTTACGCCTTTTCCAAAATATTGATGTTTATCTTCATTGACTTCTCAAATAATATGCCTTTTCCAAAAAGTTGCTGTTCGGTTAGGTTTGGTTTGGTTAGGAGGACGTCTCGTCCTCTTTGGGGCGGTTATACACTTCAAGTACAGTAAAACGGCTGGCTTAAAGTATTTTCATAATGAATATAACATAAAAAATAAATAAATATTAGCAATTGATTTTATTATGTCATATATTGCTGATTTATTACTATTTGGTTCTTACAATCCTTAGTTCTAAAATAATAATTTAGAAAATGTTTGGATCTAGTGTTCGTTTTACGTAGGCCGTAAATTGTTTTAAGTTAAATTAATTTATATTCTATCGGGAAAAACCCGAAGTGCGAGTTTTTCGGTGCAATGGGATTGTCCCATTGGACAGCATCGTAAATCCGCCAAAGTGTGGGTTTTCGGTCGAATGGGGTTGGTTCGGTTGAATGGAATTCGGCGCAATGCTACTGAAGCGTTTAAATAAAGCTAAGTTGACGTTCAACGGAAATTTTGTTTTCCAACGGGAAGCGGCATGTGTTTTTCTGAAAACAATGTCTCTTATTTCGCAGGAGTTAATTCAACCTATGTATTTAAACCGACACCATTCAATTATTTCATGATAAACCTGCAAATATCTTTAAAACTAAGCTTATAAACCCTTAAACATGATAGGAAGCTAAGCTTATAAACCTTTAGTCTTGTTTCAAACCTAAACATGTAATCCTGAAAACATGTTATACAACTAGGCATATAATCGTGTAATCACGTCTTGTTACTAAGCATTATAATATAATAACACGACATATACCACCCTAAACATGTTTAAATACTAGATATGACAAGCGATCAACACATTTTGAACCTAAACATAAGGTGTTGCAAACCTAAATACCATTCTTACTTAAACATGAGTGTTTTTAAACATGATACAATATCTGTTGCATTGTCGTGTTTAGGCAAGTGTTTAGTTTCTAAAGACTTTTTTCTGTGTATCTTGACGTTCTTAATTTCAGAGGCACCGGACCCACCGCAGGATCTGAAAGTGAGCGAGTACGCCAGTAGAACTGTTCGCTTGCATTGGGTGCCACCGTACAGTGGCAACAGTCCTATCCTCGACTATTTGGTGCAGTACAAAACCGACACTGGTAATGTTTATGTTTCCTCTATTATATTTTTAGCCTTAGCGCCGAGTATAGGAAAAGAAGAATGGAAATAACAGTCCGTTGTGTGATCTCAGTACACCGACAAAGTCTTCGTCTCTTTCTCTTTAGCCAATAAACGCCCAACTTTAGTACAACATTATCTAACTAACTTACTCTCTCCAGGAAATAGCCAATCAGCAGTAGGAATGCGTGATAATAATTTATGGTTTTTGAAAGTTATGATAGGTTTCGTAGTGCATACAAAGCTGTTTGGTAATTGGAGTTATGTTTGCGCAGTTCCTCGCCTTAGGATTCCTTTAGTATACGCAGGAATGTATGGAGGGGTTGGAATGGCTAAGGTCAAATCCAAATCAGCGTGAAATAATCTTGGAAAAAACTGGCGTGACTTAATTTAAGCTAGTAACGTCATAGCCTGACGTAAAAATCGTATTTACCACTTAAATTATTTTCATTCATTCATTGGCTGCTAAAATTCTCCACCTTCCACCCTAGGTCCTC
This sequence comes from Phalangium opilio, assembly GCA_019434445.1. Lineage (NCBI taxonomy): Eukaryota > Metazoa > Arthropoda > Arachnida > Opiliones > Phalangiidae > Phalangium > Phalangium opilio. The sequence goes on along the minus strand of JAEQBA010004607.1, from coordinate 34,900 downwards.
TGCCTAGGCTGAGAGAATCGAATATGAATGCGAACGGCAACGAATCAGCGCATTTAACTTTAAAAAATCTAAAAGGTCACTTCTGCCATGCCTTTTTTAACGAGTCATGACATTTTTCGCCTTCGGTAGATAGCTAAACAGACGTAGGGGAAGGAGCTACACTTCTCTAAAAAAAGGACTCGCCTTATGTTTCCACCATCAAGGGTACAACGAGAGCCCCCTTAGCCATTCCAACCCCTCCATACATTCCTGGTATACGTACTCGAAAATTAATTCAAATTAGATTAACTTCGTTGAAATTAATCGCTCGTGTTGTACAAAGGCAACATTGCCAAAGTTTCAGTAAGAGCAAAATGTACAGTACGGATGATCGGATTTTCACTTAGGCACACGCATTAAATCAAAACAAATTTAAAGCCTTTAGTGAAGTTGCACTATTATATTCATTGTATAGACGTCCCCTATAATGGGTTTTGACTTGTATTGTTCAGACAAGTGGCACACCCGAGCTTTCAACGCTTCCGTTCCTGGCGGGGAATCAGACGTGGTGGTAAAAGGCCTCTATCCGGTGACTCAATACAGTTTCCGCGTCACCGCCATTAACGCCATTGGTCGAAGTGAATACAGCACAACTATTTCCATTACAACCCACGAAGAGGTATGGTCATAATAAATGCATAATATAAATGATTCTAACTATTTTGGTTATATTTGGTAGCCCCCGGGGGACCACCTCTAAAAATTAAGGCCATTCCCACCGGATCCCAGTCCATCAAGGTTACTTGGAAGGTAAGTCGTTTTCGAACCGAATTGATTTTATCGTGGGATGATGAATGTTATAATAGCAAGTTTATAAATTAATCAAAAATGTCTTGATTAGAATCAAGTCCTAAAAAGTATCGATAAGACTGAGCTTATCACTTGACTGAAGGATCAGATATTAATTTTTCTTTTTAATTGAAACTTAAAGGCATGCTTAAGAAAAAACAACGTTCCATTACCGTTTTCCGTTGAAATAACTTATTTTACAAGTAATCAATTTCAAAAATTTACTTATCTCGGGTTTTCGGGCACAATTCCATTCCCCCAAAACATTTTATCATTACATTAATTACTTTTTAGAGATAACGTGTCAAAATAAGCTATAAAACAATAAAAACCTGAATGAGCGGTCTGTTTAGCCATGACCAAAACCTTCAAATCAGCGTTGCTAATGTTAGAAAGTGGATTTTCCCACTTCCATTTTAAAAATTTGCCGCATTTCCCACACCCCCTCTTTTACAGTCATATTTATCTGGACTATTTTATCATACTAAGTTTAATATGGAATATCACTCCGCATGGTTTTGACAATATGTACAAATGCTATAGAGCTTTAAAATTCTCAAAATATGCTTTCTTTTTTTTCAGTGCCAAACTTAAAATCACCGAATTTATTTCAAAATGTCGCTTGAAATTATTAAACCGGATAAAATTTTCGAAAATGCACTAATTTTAACTGTGCAGTTAAAATTAGTGCATTTTCGAAAATTTTGCACTGTTAACCCTTGAACAGGAAAATTCCGACATTTGATTGATCTCGGAAAAATATTACTTTTTCCCCACAGAGCCTAAAACCAAACCTAAATTTCCCACGATGTGGGAAATTACCCACACATTGGCAACACTGCTTTAAAAACTTACAACAAGCACCCTTTCGAGACATGTTCTGAACAAATTAGTGCTTAACACGCTAATAGTACGACCACGGAGAATTTATGTAAACTGTAGTTGAAATATATTCATGTGCGACCTGCGGCACTGAATGGTCTCTAACCATTGTTTGAAACTAGAGAGAAAAATAGTGAGCAGCATTAATTATGTCCTGAGCTATGAGAATGAACAGTATGACTGTTGACTGAAGTACACTAGACATTACATCATTTTGCATAACCACGAGTAAAAATCTAACTGTCCCTACTTAATTTTCCGCCATTGTTTTAAAACTTATCCACTGCGAAGCATGCCGGGCACAAATGGGGGAACCTTTTAAAACTCAATGTCATACACGTACTCTCTCAAAAGTAATTAATGTAATGATAAAATGTTTTGGGGGAATGGAATTGTGCCCGAAAACCCGAGATAAGTAAATTTTTGAAATTGATTACTTGTAAAATAAGTTATTTCAACGGAAAACGGTAATGGAACGTTGTTTTTTCTTAAGCATGCCTTTAAGTTTCAATTAAAAAGAAAAATTAATATCTGATCCTTCAGTCAAGTGATAAGCTCAGTCTTATCGATACTTTTTAGGACTTGATTCTAATCAAGACATTTTTGATTAATATCTGTTCCTTCAGTCTTCTTTTTAATTAAGGATGTTAAGAAACAGTTTTACATTTTCAAAATCTGCACTAAGCAGAAACATATATAATTATAAAGGGGACCATAACTTTAGCTCAATCAGACATTTATTTATAATGATACTTCAAAAAAAAACGTAAATCATTAAAAGTTTGGGCAAGAACCCACAAACACCCGGGGCAAGAACCCACAAGCACCCGGGGTAAGAACCCACAAACACCCGGGGCAAGAACCCACAAACACCCGGGGCAAGAACCCACAAACACCCGGGGCAAGTACCCACAAACACCCGGGGCAATGCCCACAAGCACCCGGGGCAAGTGCCCACAAGCACCCGGGGCAAGCACCCACAAGTACCTACAAACACCCACAAGTACCTACATGCACCCACAAGTACCTACAAGCAGTGAGCACAAAAATAGAGGAGAGTCGGAGAGGCCAAATTCTCCGTCAGCCCCCCTTTCAAAAACGTTACCAGTGCCAGTGGCTCTCTAGGAGCGTGGCGCACATGCGCAATCGGCGCAACCGAGAGAGAAAAAAGTCAGAGAAGTTTGTTTACATTATTACGGCCGAGGCTTGAGTTTTACGGTGTCGGTGTCTCGGTGATACTCCGATACTCGAGCCGCTTCGCGAATCGTGCGTGCCTACAGTGCTTCGGCGACGGCAATTATCAAAATTGTTTCTTGTTTTTAATCTACTGACCCTTACCAGTGTTTTATTTTTAACCTCTCAATATTCAAAGAAAAATAATAAATATGGTTATAATAAAGTATTGTTATTTCCGTGGCTGTCGCAATAATTCGAGGCATTGGGACACTGCTCTGTTGTTCAAGGGGCGCACATGTGTCCTTTTTATCTTTTCCGTGGTTAAATCAGTTCTACCGTACGAAATAATCCATCTTTACATAGGTCAAATCTAGTTTTATGTTTGGGGAATGCCGGAATGAAATGAATTTAATATCGGGGCTACAGTTTTTCGTATTATTGTTACAGTTTTTGTAACAACATTTCTTATAGGAAACCATATTTATTAAAAATTGTAAATTAACCGTAGACAAAGCTTCAGTAACCACGCTCAATGCTGATCTCTAGTGTGTAATGTTAGCCTCTCTCTAACCGCATTTTCGGGTTTATCCTTTTTGAATTTCCCTCTCAAAGGATCACGTGACGTCTTACTCCTCGGCGGTGCGCCGAGGTAGATGCGCGTAAGAGCCATGGTGCCCGGCCGTTATAAAGTACCTTCCCTCTTCTATCTCTGACTCTCCTTTGGATAATGTGCTCCCTGCTACAAGCACCCACAAGTACCTACAAACACCCACAAGTACCTACAAACACCCACAAGTACCTACAAACACCCACAAGTACCTACAAACACCCTCAAGTACCTACAAACACCCTCAAGTACCTACAAACACCCTCAAGTACCTACAAACACCCACAAGTACCTACAAACACCCACAAGTACCTACAAACACCCACAAGTACCTACAAGCACCCACAAGTACCTACAAACACCCACAAGTACCTACAAGCACCCACAAGTACCTACAAACACCCACAAGTACCTACAAGCACCCACAAGTACCTACAAACACCCACAAGTACCTACAAGCACCCTCAAGTACCTACAAGCACCCTCAAGTACCTACAAGCACCCTCAAGTACCTACAAGCACCCTCAAGTACCTACAAACACCCTCAAGTACCTACAAACACCCACAAGTACCTACAAACACCCACAAGTACCTGCAAACACCCACAAGTACCTACACAAACACAAACAAGTACCTACAAACACGCACAAGTACCTGCAAACACCCACAAGTACCTACAAACACCCTCAAGTACCTACAAACACCCTCAAGTACCTACAAGCACCCTCAAGTACCTACAAGCACCCTCAAGTACCCACAAGTACCTACAAACACCCACAAGTACCTACAAACACCCTCAAGTACCTACAAACACCCTCAAGTACCCACAAGTACCCTCAAGTACCCACTGTTGTAGATTGAGATCAGTCAACTAGTAGTTTAAAACATAAGCACTTTATTTAAGTTTAGTCTAACATGATAAGAGTGACCTCGACACTGCGGGCCTAGTTTATATAGCCGTTCCTTATCTAACATTGGTTTTTTATCTAAGGTCTATTATTGCTAGTGATGCCGCAAATATTGATTTTGCCGAATACCGAATACCGAATATTCGGCCATGCTCTCGGCCGAAGCACCGAATATTCGGCCACCGAATATTCGGCCGTGAGATATGTGCAACTCGCGCGAAACCGGTTATGAGCTGTAACCCGTTCCGCGAAATACGTACATCCCCCGCACGGACCGCAATAGAGTGCTGTCAGTTGTGACGTCAGATCCAAGGTTAAACGTCATGAGTCCACCTTTAGCAATGGGCGGCCATGACAGTTACCGTTTTTCCTTTATGGGAAAACAGCATTGGTGACGTCACACCGGCGCTTCTGACAGCACTCTATGGGACAGGTCTCATGGTGAGGTGAATAGGCAGACGGCTACGCGAAATCAAGGAAGATGGAGATAGGGAAGTTTGGTCAGTATAGGAATCTCTCTTCACGAAATGTAGCAGGTCACGTGACTTATATTCGGCGTTAGTTTGAACTGCGCAGGAAACCGGTAGTGCCGCCTATCCTCAACACGATGCGCGAGAAAAGTGCGGCGCGTGCGCACATGCACATCCACGCCGAAAACGGGATTTTTGGGCGACCGGAGTTATAGCGTTACACGAAACTTCCCTATCTCCATATTCCTTGGCGAAATGTAGGGTCACGTGGGAAAACTCTTTTCTCCTCTCGGCACTAGCTGTAACGCGATTACTGCTCTGCGCAATATTGGCGCGCAAGCAGAGAGAGGTATACACTGTTTAGATCCGCTCTCTACCGCCTCTGCTACAGCGCGCCTGCGCGGAAGCTTTCAACGTTGGTGATAAACTCGGGAAGGAGGGAATGAAAAGGGGGAAGTTACGATTTTTCAACGCGCTCTCTTTAACACTATAGGACCCGTCTATAACGTCTTTAGGTTTTTGGTTCATTTGCGAGTAGATCGTGTCACTATAGGGAGAGGGCAAACCCATTCTTGCCACGTCATAGGCTTATATCTCTTACCTCGATTCCATCCCCCTAACGGGGGAATTTCAGTATCGCGCCTACAAACGCTCCCCTAAGTAGAGGTATAAAACGACGTCGTATGTTCTTTCCCTCCCTGACAAACGCCCTCTCCCTAAATGCTTTTTTTTTTTATTCATCACAACTTACCACTGATAGATTATAAATATTAAAGTAAAAATTGTTATTGAAATAAATAATTTTTTGAGTAATTTTTCCGTTTTTTTCCTTCATGATTGGATATTCGGTATTCGGCCGAATATTACGAAATATTCGGCCGAATACCGAATACGAAAAAAATGGCCGAATAGGCCGAATACCGAATAGTAACCGAATATTCGTGGCATCACTAATTATTGCGTTAGGCCTATTATAACATCTTTCTTTTCCTTAACAATTAGTTTACAATATAATAACTGTAGTACGTAAATTATTATTATTATTATTTTTTTTTTAACGTTAAGCCTTTGTAGTTATAATATTATAGTATAGTAGCGCGATTATGTTAATAAGAATTTTTTAACTTGTTTGGAGTCGGTGTTGTAATCTTCTGGCCTATATCGTTTAGGTGGTATAAGCGGTCTGCCACTTCTTGTTGTGGGTCCACTCCTTTTCGTGTTTGCTTCCTGAACTGCCATGGCCGCTTCCGGATGTTCGGGCGACCGTCTGGGTCTGAATGCAGGTGGTAGCTCAGGCAATTCCTGGAGAGTGGCCTTTCGTTGTGTCGTTGCTATCCCTGGCGCTTCTCGCATTTGGCTGGTGAACGCAGGTGGTAATCCAGGGGATTTTTGGAATGTCGTTGCTGGTCTTGGAACCTCGGGTATTTGGCTGTTTGGGGATGTAGTTGCTCGATTTTCGTTGCTCGAAATTGACTTGGTCCTCGATTGACGTCCTGTTAGGGGCCCTATTTTTGAGATGGCTCTTGGAGTGCTATCCGTATCCTCTGCTTGTCTATGGAGTTCCGGAATGGCTTGATTTAAGCATGAAGGGATTTGTCTATGATCCTCTCGAAGATGGACTCTTGTACGTCTGAATGTTTGACCCCTTTCTGTCTTTATTTGATATGACCTTGGTTCGGGGCCTGTGTTTAGGACTCTCGCAGGGATCCAATTCCGTTGACCCGCTTGGTAGTAGATGGCCTGTCCTGGTAAGAACGGTTTTAATTGTTTTGATGTTGATGCTTGTTTTTTGTTAAATCGTGTGACCATGTCTTCTTGTTGTTTGGCGATAGCTGCCCTTTCGTTTCGTAGTGGATAGTTTGGTTCCAGTACTTTGTTGGTCACTGTGAGTGGCGTTCTTATTTTGCGGCCCATGGTGAGCTCTGCGGGAGATGGTCGATTGCTTTTTGGAGTCGTACGATATTCTAGAAGTACGTCTGATAAGTCTTTCCCGGACTCCTTGGCTTTGATTATGGAGTTTTTCAGGGTTTGGATGCTCCTTTCAGTGAGTCCGTTTGATTGAGGATAGTACGGGGAAGAAGTGACGTGTTTCACGCCCCAATCGTCCATGAAGTTTCGGAACGTAGCTGCGTTGAAGGGTGGTCCGTTGTCGGAAATTAAGCGTTGCGGTGGGCCGTGTCTGGCAAAGTGTGGTTTTAAGAATTCTATTACGGATTGGGTGGTGGTATTTATTAGCTCCTTAGCCTCGATGAACTGTGAAAAGTAGTCCACTAGTATGATGTAGTTTCGAGAGCCAATTTTGAAAAGATCCGTTCCTGCCGTCTCCCAAGGCAACTTTGGTAATGGATGTGGTTCCATTATCATTGGTGGGTTTGCTCGCTCGCGTTTTGCGCAGGTTGGACAGGTGCGGATGAAGTTGGTTAGGTCTTGCGTGATGTTGGGCCAGAATACGTTGAGTCTCGCTTTCGCTATGCAGGAATTGATCCCTTGATGTGTTGCGTGTAGCTTTCCCATTATTTCCTTCTGCATTGCCTTGGGTATGACCAGACGTGTACCACGAAAGACTAGACCGTTGTCTACGCTTAGCTCATCCTGGTATTGCCAGAAGGACTTCAGTTCGGATGGAAGAGACTTGTGTTGTTTAGGCCAGCCTCGATGCGCAAACTCCATAACCGATTGTATCGTAGGATCGTTACGTGATGCCTGTTGGTACCGGGCTTGGATGTGTTCCGGAAGCGCGGTGATAGCGTGCACAGCGGTATGAGGTCCTTCTAGGTTATCGGTGTTTATCTTTGTGTCTTTCTGGGGTGCCCTTGAGAGCATGTCGGCTATCAGTAGCTGTTTTCCAGGTACGTAGGTTAAGTTGATCTGGTACCGAAATAGGCGCATCAATAATCTTTGCAATCGTGGCGATATGATGTGTAGAGGCTTCTGTACCAGTCCGATTAATGGGTTGTGATCTGTTTGTACTGTTATTCGGGCTCCTGTTACGTAGTGATGAAAGTGTTCACAGGCATACACTATGGCCAGCATTTCCTTCTCTATTTGTGCATATCTGGTTTGCGTGGGTGTGAACGACGTGGACGCGTATTCAATTGGGTGTCCGTCCTGTAAAAGGACCGCACCTACCCCGTGCTGGCTTGCATCGACTGAGAGTGTGATCTGTTTCTCTGGGTTAAAGAACGCAAGTACTGGAGCTGTTGATGCTAGGTCCTTCAGGCGATCGTAATGAACTTGGTGCGTTGGTTCCCATTTGAATACAGCTTCCTTCTTCAGTAGTGCTCTCAGCGGGGCCGTGTCTTCGTTGGCGTTGGGTATAAACTTGATGATGTAATTCACCATTCCTAAGAAGCTTTGTAGAGCGGCTTTGTTTGGTGGCGGTGGTAGAGATGTGATGGCCCGCACTTTGTGGGGATCTACTGTGACTCCGTCGGGACTTAGTATGTGGCCAACATATTGTGTTCTGGAAACAGCCAGTTGTAACTTCTTGCGACTGAAGGACAGCCCTGATATCAAGGCTCGGTCTAGGATCCGTATCAAAGAGTCTGTGTGGGTGGCCATATCCGGAGTTGCAATAAGGAAGTCATCCGTCGATATGTGAACTTCCGGAAATTCAGCTTTTGGGTAGATGCGACCATTACTGCTTGACAGATCTCCGATCCAGTCGAGATTCCCATCGGTAGCCGTTTAAAACGAAATTGACCTTCCGGTGTAGCAAAGGTGCAAAGCTTTGAGCTATATTCATCGAGTTGAATTTGCCAGAATGCACTTTGAACGTCTAATACCGTGAATACTTTGGCGCCACTTAGCTCGGCGAATATTTCCTGCGTTGTAGGAATGGGAAACGGGTTACGTTTGATGACCTTGTTTAGTCGCCGTGGGTCTATGCAGATTCGTACATCTTGTGCATTTTCAGGTGCTTCAGTTTTGGGAACAACCACCATTGGGTGAACCCAGTCGCTTGCCTCCGTGACAGGAACTATCACCCCGTGTTGTAGCATTCGATCCAGTTCCGCCTTGACTGGTTTTAGAAGGGCGAAAGGAATTCGGTGGGCTGTCGCAGCTGAAGGTGTTGCGTTTGGCTTTAGTTGTATGGTGTGCTTCCCTGGGATTTTTCCTATGTTACCGAATACCGTGTGATATTGTTGAATGATGTCTTCTGGCGTGATGGCTGGCTCTCGATCGCTGCTGGATTGCCCTTGCGATGTGTCTAAAGCGTTTATTACTTGTGGTGGTGGTCCAAGGTGGTTCCGGTGGTGCTCGATTAGGCCTAGTTGAAATGCTGCGGCCGCTCCCAGTATTGGGGTTCTTTCCTCCGTGGTGACGTAGAATGGGTGCGTAATGCATGATTTATAAGATGTACATGGTGCGTCTATTATACCGGCGATCGGGACGGTGTGACCGGAATAAGCAGTGATGACGTGCGATGGACTCCGTAGTGGTACTTTTATCGGCAGGGCTTCGTACATTTTGTTGGTTATAATGTTCACCTGGGAACCCGTGTCTATCTTGAAGGGTCGATCAAAGATATATATCTGGTCGTAGATTTCGTCTTCTCGGTGAAGGGACTGTTGCAACGTGGTTTCTGTTAATTGACAGGTGGTGACCGGATTTTCTAGCGTTATTGCCTGGAGTGTTAAGCTGTAGTTGAGGTATTCTTGACTTGGAGCTTGCGAATCATCGTATATAGGGTAGGTTTCTGCGTCGTAGTCCGGAGTGTCTGCTACGTAGCGCTGTGTGTGGTCATATCTTGTTTCGGCAAGAGCGTTAGTGCTGCGACACTTGATCTTCCAGTGTCCTCGTGCGTGGCATCCCAGGCATCTGGCATTACGGGCAGGGCATGGTCGTGTGTCGTGAAACGTACCACAGTTCGGGCACTCTGATTGTGGGTGGTTGGAATTTCGATGCGAATGGGCATGTCGAGGTGACCTTTGCCGCTGGAAGTTGTGAGTCTGCGTGGAACTCCCGTGTTGGGTTTGGTAGTGGTAACTGCGTGGTCTGGAAGCTCTTTCATGGTCGTGACTCCGTTGTTTAAGGAATTTTTGTCTCTTCAGCGCGTCAATGCCCGGCGTTTCCGAGTGAAATGTGGTTCGAGGTGTTGACGAGTTCATGGCTACTGCGTGAAGAGAGGAAGTTTCTTCTGCTTGACAGGCCGCTACAGCAACATTCAATGTTAGATTTGCCTTGGAGAGGAGCTCCTTTCGTAAAGTGTCATTTCGAATTCCGACTACGATGAGTGTTGTAATGAGAGAGTCTGTGAGTGGTGTCAACTCGCAGTCTTGGGCTTTGGTCTTTAACTCCGTGAAGAAGTCGTCAAATGTTTGAGATTCGCGTTGTACCGTGGTAAAGAATACGTAACGAAGATAGAGAAGGTTCTTGTAGGGTTTATAGTAGGTATCGAAAGCTGCTAATATTACCGCTACTGTCCTTGCGTCGTTTATTTCGATGATAGGTAAAGTATTGTAAATCCGACGTCCTGCCGGTCCTAGGATGTGCAAGAATGTGGCTCGTTGTGTTGCGATGTCCTCCTCGGCTAATTTCGCTGCGATGGCATAGATTTCGTAGCCTTCCTTGTATTCACGCCAGCTTGCTGCTGGGTTGGCACCTGGTACGAACTGGGCGGGACTCTTAAATGAAGTCATGCTAGGGCTTTAATTGGTGCTTGTTGTGGAATGTTGCGATTTACAAGTAGTCAGGCTAGGGTGTGGTCATATCCCACCTCTATCACCATGTTGTAGATTGAGATCAGTCAACTAGTAGTTTAAAACATAAGCACTTTATTTAAGTTTAGTCTAACATGATAAGAGTGACCTCGACACTGCGGGCCTAGTTTATATAGCCGTTCCTTATCTAACATTGGTTTTTTATCTAAGGTCTATTATTGCGTTAGGCCTATTATAACACCCACAAGTACCTACAAACACCCACAAGTACCCTCAAGTACCCACAAGTACCTACAAACACCCACAAGTACCTACAAACACCCACAAGTACCTACAAACACCCACAAGTACCTACAAGCACCCACAAGTACCTACAAGCACCCACAAGTACCTACAAGCACCCACAAGTACCTACAAGCACCCACAAGTACCTACAAACACCCACAAGTACCTACAAACACCCAAAAGTACCTACAAACACCCTCAAGTACCCACAAGCACCCTCAAGTACCCACAAGTACCCTCAAGTACCCACTAGTACCTACAAACACCCACAAGTACCCTCAAGTACCCACTAGTACCTACAAACACCCACAAGTACCCTCAAGTACCCACAAGTACCCACAAGTACCTACAAACACCCACAAGTACCTACAAACACGCACAAGTACCTACAAACACCACAAGTACCTACAAACACCCACAAAATACCTACACAAACACACACAAGTACCTACAAACACGCACAAGTACCTACAAACACCCAAAAGTACCTACAAACACCCACAAGTACCTACAAACACGCACAAGTACCTACAAACACGCACAAGTACCTACAAACACGCACAAGTACCTGCAAACACGCACAAGTACCTACAAACCCGCACAAGTACCTGCAAGCACCCACAAGTACTTACAAGCACCCACAAGTACTTACAAGCACCCACAAGTACCTACAAACACCCACAAGTACCTACAAACACGCACAAGTACCTACAAACACGCACAAGTACCTACAAACACGCACAAGTACCTACAAACACCCACAAGTACCTGCAAGCACCCACAAGTACCTACAAGCACCCACAAGTACCTACAAGCACCCACAAGTACCTACAAGCACCCACAAGTACCTACAAGCACCCACAAACACCCACAAGCACCCACAAGTACCTAAAAGCACCCACAAACACCCACAAGTACCCACAAGCACCCACAAGTACCCACAAGCACCCTCAAGTACCCACAAGCACCCTCAAGTACCAACAAGAACCTAAAAACACCCACAAGAACCTACAAACACCCACAAGAACCTACAAACACCCACAAGAACCTACAAACACCCACAAGAACCTACAAACACCCACAAGAACCTACAAACACTCACAAGTACCTACAAACACGCACAAGTACCTACAAACACGCACAAGTACCCACAAACACCCACAAGTACCTACAAACACGCACAAGTACCTACAAACACCCACAAGTACCTACAAACACGCACAAGTACCTACAAACACGCACAAGTACCTGCAAACACGCACAAGTACCTGCAAGCACCCACAAGTACCTACAAGCACCCACAAGTACCTACAAGCTACCACAAGTACCAACAAGCACCCACAAGTACCAACAAGCACCCACAAGTACCTACAAACACCCACAAAAACCTACAAACACCCACAAGAACCTACAAACACCCACGAGTACCTACAAACACGCACAAGTACCTACAAGCACCCACAAGTACCTACAAGCACCCACAAGTACCTACAAGCACCCACAAGTACCTACAAGCACCCACAAGTACCTACAAGCACCCACAAGTACCTACAAGCACCCACAAGTACCTACAAGCACCCACAAGTACCTACAAGCACCCACAAGTACCTACAAACACGCACAATTACCTACAAACACGCACAAGTACCTACAAACACCCACAAGTACCTGCAAGCACCCACAAGTACCTACAAGCACCCACAAGTACCTACAAGCACCCACAAGTACCTACAAGCACCCACAAGTACCTACAAGCACCCACAAACACCCACAAGCACCCACAAGTACCTACAAGCACCCACAAACACCCACAAGTACCCACAAGCACCCACAAGTACCCACAAGCACCCTCAAGTACCCACAAGCACCCTCAAGTACCAACAAGAACCTAAAAACACCCACAAGAACCTACAAACACCCACAAGAACCTACAAACACCCACAAGAACCTACAAACACCCACAAGAACCTACAAACACCCACAAGAACCTACAAACACTCACAAGTACCTACAAACACGCACAAGTACCTACAAACACGCACAAGTACCCACAAACACCCACAAGTACCTACAAACACGCACAAGTACCTACAAACACCCACAAGTACCTACAAACACGCACAAGTACCTACAAACACGCACAAGTACCTGCAAACACGCACAAGTACCTACAAACACCCACAAGTACCTGCAAGCACCCACAAGTACCTACAAGCACCCACAAGTACCTACAAGCTACCACAAGTACCAACAAGCACCCACAAGTACCAACAAGCACCCACAAGTACCTACAAACACCCACAAAAACCTACAAACACCCACAAAAACCTACAAACACCCACAAGTACCTACAAACACGCACAAGTACCTACAAGCACCCACAAGTACCTACAAGCACCCACAAGTACCTACAAGCACCCACAAGTACCTACAAGCACCCACAAGTACCTACAAGCACCCACAAGTACCTACAAGCACCCACAAGTACCTACAAGCACCCACAAGTACCTACAAACACGCACAAGTACCTACAAACACGCACAAGTACCTACAAACACCCACAAGTACCTGCAAGCACCCACAAGTACCTACAAGCACCCACAAGTACCTACAAGCACCCACAAGTACCTACAAGCACCCACAAGTACCTACAAGCACCCACAAACACCCACAAGCACCCACAAGTACCTACAAGCACCCACAAACACCCTCAAGTACCAACAAGAACCTAAAAACACCCACAAGAACCTACAAACACCCACAAGAACCTACAAACACCCACAAGAACCTACAAACACCCACAAGAACCTACAAACACCCACAAGAACCTACAAACACTCACAAGTACCTACAAACACGCACAAGTACCTACAAACACGCACAAGTACCCACAAACACCCACAAGTACCTACAAACACGCACAAGTACCTACAAACACCCACAAGTACCTACAAACACGCACAAGTACCTACAAACACGCACAAGTACCTGCAAACACGCACAAGTACCTACAAACACCCACAAGTACCTGCAAGCACCCACAAGTACCTACAAGCACCCACAAGTACCTACAAGCTACCACAAGTACCAACAAGCACCCACAAGTACCAACAAGCACCCACAAGTACCTACAAACACCCACAAAAACCTACAAACACCCACAAAAACCTACAAACACCCACAAGAACCTACAAACACCCACAAGTACCTACAAACACGCACAAGTACCTACAAGCACCCACAAGTACCTACAAGCACCCACAAGTACCTACAAGCACCCACAAGTACCTACAAGCACCCACAAGTACCTACAAGCACCCACAAGTACCTACAAGCACCCACAAGTTCCTACAAGCACCCACAAGTACCTACAAACACCCACAAGTCGGTAATCTGGCTAATGACCAGTCGTCGGTAATCTGGCTAATGACCAGTCGTCGGTAATCTGGCTAATGACCAGTCGTCGGTAATCTGGCTAATGACCAGTCGTCGATAATCTGGCTAATGACCAGTCGTCGGTAATCTACCTTAATTACCAGTCGTCGGTAATCTACCTTAATTACCAGTCGTCGGTAATCTACCTTAATTACCAGTCGTCGGTAATCTACCTTAATTACCAGTCGTCGGTAATCTACCTTAATTACCAGTCGTCGGTAATCTACCTTAATTACCAGTCGTCGGTAATCTACCTTAATTACCAGTCGTCGGTAATCTACCTTAATTACCAGTCGTCGCAGCGGCCGCATCAACGTCACGACGGCAATATTAAAACCGTCTTATCACACTATCGATAGGCCATTCCAACCAAAAGGCAATAAGAAGAAACAATCGGATTATTATGAGGCAACTATACGTTAAAAAAGGCCAATATTGGTCACGCTGATATTTCCCAATAAAACAGTGTATAAATGCTAAAATATCGCAGATTGGGGCAATTTTTAAAATTTAAATTAAACATACTTAAAACTAATTTTTCTTAATAACAAGAAAAATGGTCCTAGATTATAGTGTAAAGTTTCATTTAAGATCGTTCCCAAAACTAACCAACGTATAGTTTTTCTAAATCACGAATAACCGATTTGTTTTTTTCCAAAAATTTCCCATGTTATTTCTATGGGAGAAATTCCTGTTTTTCATCAAAAGGTGTGATTAATTTTATGGAAATGAAAACCACCCTTAGCAACTTTATTTTTTATAAATTAGACTAATTAATGGATCTCTTTGAAATTTTAACCACATATTGAGGGCCCGAATTGTAGTTCTGTGGAATTTATTCAGAACAATTAATGCAATACAAAAAAAACTACATCCAAACAAAAAACCTTCCTTATACATTAAGAGCAGTATGAAGTCTTATCTAAGAGAGCTACCGCTCTCTCAGAATTGTGACACTTTGAAAAACCTTACTGAGGGTACTTTAAGAAAAACGCGGAGGGTTTAGTGGTTTATCACTTTATTTATTCGCACACACCAGGCGTATTTTTTTGAAAATTTATGACGTCACTTCAAGATTAAGTCTCAGTAATTAGTGTTACATCTTACGAAACATATTAACTCATATTCAAATTCTTAATACTGGGTTTAATAAATTGAAAAACGTGTACGTCAACGATAAAACGCCCTCTATATATGTGATTTTTAAAAGTTTGCCGCCAACTCTTATTTTTATCTTTAATTTTTAAAATCGAGTTGAAAGCCTGCTTGCAAATTCAAATGCATTTTAAACTTAGAGAAATAAATACCAGTGTTATTAGTTAATTTTGGTCTGAACATCCGTCCACTGGAGTTTCAAATATGATATCGTATTCTTTACGATAATTAAAATGAAAGTTTGACATATCTCAAGGCAACCGAAGTAATTAGTCTAGCTAGGCCTATTATGACTGTTAATTTGTTCCACCTGGTGAACTAAAGGCACTGCATATTGTCGCAATGGGAACTAAATATCAGTTTGCTTGAACATGGCTGGCTTATATATTCTCACGCCACGGATTCTTTCATCTACCCCATTAGCTCGCTTTCGGTTGTTTCTATCTGCTTCATAAACGAAGCTAGTGTTTTTAACCGTTTAATCTGAAACACTTTAATCGAAAAATCAACTGTTTCAGCCACCGCGCCGCGATTTACATTACGGAGAAATTAAAGGTTACTACGTTGGCTACAAAATGGAAGGCACGACGGATACGTATGTCTACAAGACCCTCGAGACGGACAGAGACTCGGAATCGGACCAGTGCTTATTGTCCAACTTGAAACGATTCACCAAATACAGCGTCATCGTTCAAGCTTATAACGCCCAGGGTGCTGGTCCACCTTCCGACGAAGTTATTGTTCAAACATTCGAAAATGGTCAGCTTCGCAATTTTGCAGTTTCCAAGTATATCTTCTCCAAGTACTTATGTTCTACTCCACTTTTAGATCCCCCTAGTGCACCGAATTTAAAGTTGTCTTCTACCACGCCCACCTCCATCGCCGTCTCATGGGAAATGGACAATTCTGATGTTACACCAATAAGTGGTACGAACCTTTTTTTAATAATTTGTAATTTGAAGCTAATTGGTTTATACTGGGAAGTATAACACTCAGCGTGTTCATATTCGAATAACTCAGTTCGGTAGATTATTATTATTATTAGCGTTTTGAGATGAGGACAGATTTGCACCCTAGATAATAAGGAATGGACGAAACATGAGGATTGCTCTCATATATATGGAGAATTTTGCGTTTCAACCCTTATTGATTTTTGTGCGTTTCAACCGACCGTGATTTTAGTACGTTTCGATTTGAAAGTGATACCGTAACCGTAGAAATTAATGCCGTATATTATGCGAAGTGTTGGACTCAAAGTGTTCATATTCGAAACTATTTATGATAGGTAGCTTGTTTATTAGTTCCGATCATAGACCCATATGGAATGGAGCTGTGTTTTGGCGTACAGGTGTTTTATTAGAGTCTTCTTAACATATGATGGTTATATGTGGCTGGCGACAAACCAGTCTTCGCTTTGAACTAAAAATATTCAATAGAACCTGGGAAACTAGTGAACACGTTCCTAGACTCGAGAGTACATCCTTTCTTGGCAGATTTATTTCATTAACTCTGGATTATTTAGTTAGTGTGGAGGAGAATTTTGGTTCTTTGTTGTACGATTGTCGTAAGGGATGGGTACAACAGAAAGATTAATTATGCTTATATACAGTAGAGACCTATAAAACACATCATTCTTGTACAGAACAAGTAGTGGTAAATGGAAACATTTTGCTACCCTGAATGATGTCCGGCTGAATAAAAAAATGCTAGACCAATGAAATTGAAACAAATCGTTCTTCTTCGCCTTTTCCGCATTACCATAACCTAATATTTTATAATTTAAACAATTTTCTCGCTTACTTTTTACATTCTTAAAAATTGAGCGTTTTATTTTATTTAGGATTCGTACTGCGATTTCGGAAAGAGTCCGGCGTTTGGATGGAAGCAAAACTTCCAGGAGCGACGAGGCATCACGTGGTCAGTCATTTACATTGCGGAGCGCGATACGTTTTCCGAATTACCGCTTTTAACAACGTTGGCAAAGGAGAAGATAGTGAGATTGTCACCGCCAATACAGATGGATCAGGTAATAATGGTTTTGAATATCAAGTTATCGGTTATTTTATTAAATGGTGAAATTTTGAGGTGTGTGTGGGTACTTTGATAAGCTCACGATACTAAGGCCGTGGCGTAAATTAAGATACATGATACAATCTGCTCCCACATCAATGAGTATTACCAGGAATGTATGGAGGGGCTGGAATGGCTAAGGGGGCTCTCGTTGTACCCTTGATGGTGGAAACATAAGGCGAGTCCTTTTTTGTTTTTTAGAAGTGTAGCTCCACCCCCTTCGTTTGTTTAGCTGTCTACCGAAGGCGAAAAATGTCATGACTCGTTAAAAAAGGCATGGCAGTAGTGACCCTTTAGATTTTTTAAAGTTAAATGCGCTGATTTGCCGCCGTTCGCGTTCATATTCGATTCTCTCAGCCTAGGCAGAGGACCTGGGTAGAGGGTGGAGGATTATAGCAAACAAGTTTTTTGGCAGCCAATGAATGAATGAAAATAATTTAAGTGGCAAATACGATTTTTACGTCAGGCTATGACGTCACTAGCGTAAATTAAGCCACGCCAGTTGTTTCCAAGATCATTTCACGCCAACTAGGATTTGACCTTAGCCATTGCAACCCCTCCATACATTCCTGGTATTTCAACTGAAAGTTTCGGAATTCCCTGTTTGTCGCTACAAGTCAAAGAAAACTTTAGGTTCCAAGAATTTCACTCAAAAATTCTAGATTGATACTAAAATAATAATTTTTTCATTACTTTCATCATTGAAAAAAAAATCATCAGACTGCGGAATTCTCATTTATGTTTCAGTTTTTCATTAAGAACGGTGAAATTGTTTATTCTGAATTTATGTTTGTCTCTTGATTCAATTTATTTTCCTTATAGTTGAAATAATTTATTTTCAATTGATCCTGGGAAAAATAAGACCATATGATAGGTTACTTACTTTTTTTTACTTAATGAAAGAACAATATTGGCATGGAAAATCTGACGAACTCTGTTATTTTCCTACCAAGAGCTGAATCGCGTATTAGAGGCATTCTGTTACAGCGAAGACAAATTGAGTAAACAGAAGGTGGATAAATGTCTTCTGTAGTGACGGAGGACCCTTACACTCGCTTACTCTCTAGCCAAATCAGTGCTTTACTTTAATATCACCTTATTTAATTTCTCAGCCCAGAATATAGCAAATTTAGCTTCTGAGTCATTCGTAGTGCTGGAATATTTTTGCTTCTTCGAGATTATAATTCAATATTATGCGCAACCTGATTGGTGAATCAAACATCTTCGGTTTGCCCGTATGCTTTATCTTGTATTAATGAAGAATAGGTTTGCCTCCCTGGCTGCTAGCAACCGGTTATTTTGCAAAATAAAGTAAAAATAAATTTCATTGTGAGAATATTTTCGCCTAGCAGAACGCGTGCGCTCTCCCTATACGGCCACAATTTGTGTTATTTATATTTGTCCTTGCTGTAATGTATTTATTTAAATTTTAGCTCCAATGGCGCCGGACAAGCAGTCAATTCTATCTGTGAACATTTCATCGGTGCTGTTGAGACTGGACAAATGGCACGATGGCGGATGTCCCATCACTCACTTTCTTGTCAAACATAAATTGCAGCGTCATAAACAGTGGTCAGTCGCTGCGGCCAACATTCCAGGGACGACAAAGGCCCACATTATCGGTGGCCTGAGTGCCGGCACTTGGTACGATCTACAAATTACGGCCACGAACGAAGCTGGACCCACAGAGGCCATCTACACATTCCTAACGCTGGAAAAAGATAAAAGTAATCGTTCTATAATATAATTACTGTTTCTTTCTTAAGTAACGTAGTAACAATAAGCATGAAATGAACTTCCCTTTCATTTCCTTATTCCTCCTAACATGCTATAGATACTGGGCTTGTTGCCTGAAAACCTTACGTGGCATTTATAACCAACATAAATTATTATAACTATTTTGTGTCACCCCTTAAATCGCTTCTGCAAAAGCTAGTTTTCAATGGCAAACACTAATAAGTTGGTTGTCGGAAATCATATTAAACTCAATGAGATAGAATATATGTATTAAACCTAGAGTTACAATTCAAATCGGCTTACCGCGAAACACATTGTTTTTATCAAGCACGTTTATCAAAACATGATAGCGCCATCTGTGAGCCTCTAGCGGAACTAATTACAGCTTTTAATTGCTTATTTGAAATCAGAAACATCGTTATGACTTTTATTTCATCTATTTATTAGATTAAAAAGGACTAGAGTTTTTATTATTTAACTCGCGTATTTTATTTAACACGTTTAAAAAACTTTCTTGACAGCATGTTACCAGGAATGTATGGAGGGGCTGGAATGGCTAAGGGGGCTCTCGTTGTACCCTTGATGGTGGAAACATAAGGAGAGTCCTCTTTTATTTTGAGAAGTAGACGTCTGTTTAGCTGTCTACCGAAGGCGGAAAATGTCATGACTCGTTAAAAAAGGCATGGCAGAAGTGACCTTTGAGATTTTTTAAAGTTAAATACGCTGATTCGCCGCCGTTCGCGTTCATTTTCTATTCTCTCAGCCTAGGCAGAGGACCTAGGGTAGAGAGGGTGGAGAATTATAGCAAACAAGTTTTTTTGGCAGCCAATGAATGAATGAAAATAATATAAGTGGTAAATACGATTTTCACGTCAGGCTATGACGTCACTAGCGTAAATTAAGCCACGCCAGTTGTTTCCAAGATCATTTCACGCCGATAAGGATTTGGCCTTAGCCATTCCAATCCCTCCATACATTCCTGATGTTACACAGATTATACCAGCAGACGGTAATAAAAAAGTTCTAAAAGTGATTAATAGGTGGCACCACTCTTATTTGATAAAGATTCATGCTCGACAAACAGTGTATTGCGAAACGTCGATCTCGCGATCCCACGTTGTGACTCTAGGTTTGATACATATATTCTATCTCATTGGTTTAACTGGTAATCACACCTCCATTACCGTATTTCATTGAGCAGCATACTTATAGTTGTAATGTCGTTGTCAAATTTGATCACATTTTGAACCTATGACAATCTTTATTATTTTCGAATTGAAACTTAACTATCGCTTAAAGGTTCATTTAAAGACAGTAAAACCTATTCTAATTGTCATTTTATAGCCCATTTGTTGCCAGCGAATGTTCAAGAGTCGACGCTAGGCGTCCCATTTTATTTGGAATGGAACGTCATTCTCCCCGCTGTGATATCCTTCGCCGTAGTAATCATGGTTGTCATTTTTGTTTGCGTCTTAATGAAGAAAAGAAGAAGCTCAGAAAGTAGAACAGGCAAGTCATATTGTCACAGTAAGTTTCATGGGAGGGGGGGGGGAGTTACATAACCACAAAGTTAGATTAAAATTTTCCGACCCAAAACTCACTCGAGGCTACTGTCTACCATCTTCGCTGAAGAATATGTGAAAAAAATATTGAATGTATCAGTGTGGGAAATAAGGCAGTGGCACAGGGTAAATGACCAGACAATTTATAGCAGCCAATCAAGCTACCAGTATCTTCTTATCAGTTTATAGTTCGTATAAAGTCCGTACAGATTAATTTGCTAATTAATTCGTATAGCCATAGAGTACGGGACGACTTGTAATTATAAAAGGCAACCTGTGTATTTATCTCCACTCTCTTTATGTCCTATTAAAACAAATACGTTAATTCCAACATTCTTTATTATCATCTTTACCAGAAGTGAGATGAGACCAGAAGTACTGAGCTAACCAAATTCTTCACTCGGCGAAAGTGAATATTCTTGATAACACACCAACGGTTGGCCCTCTGGTAGCGGTTTCTAAATTTCCCCTCCAAAACTTGAGACGCTCGTGGTGGTAGACGGCCGAACTAGATTCAAGGAGCTGGGTCCGTGTTCCGTCGCTTTAGGTTGAGGGGAAGGGGGTAGGAAATGTTTTTGGAACTCTAGTTTTAGCGCGTGGGAAGCGGCATAAAATCCTCAAATTTGTTCACTAGTGCCAGGATCTACTATCAATGCTAGAGCCCTTCACTTCTAGTCTCATCTCACTTCTGTCTTTACCACAGTTAAATAGATTACCTAAAAATATAAACATCTTAGTTCTGTACAAGAAACTGCATTTTTCGTCTGTATTTCCTGAAGGGTCTATGAAACGTGTCTTGACAATGTTCGTGTCTATTGTTTTAGGAATTTATTCACCGCAGAAAAGTCAAGACCGTGACAATATGCATTTAAATTATCTTAACAAAAC
The DNA here is from genome assembly GCA_019434445.1 of Phalangium opilio. NCBI lineage: Eukaryota > Metazoa > Arthropoda > Arachnida > Opiliones > Phalangiidae > Phalangium > Phalangium opilio. The sequence goes on along the minus strand of JAEQBA010004607.1, from coordinate 13,234 downwards.
AATGGTTACACTGAAGGAGCCACTTCCTGATGAATCTGAGCTCGAACATAAGAGCCCTGGTGTCTTCTACCCGTCTCCCTACGCCACTACGGATATAGGGCTGGCTAAAGAACATTCCAAAAACCATAAAGTAAGCTTAAGAAACACAATATCTATGACTTCAGACGAGTGACCAACCTCAGTGTTAACGTTTTTATTTCTCTGTTTAAAAAAAAGACACTTTATAGTACGTTTGTGTTGTCTTCCAGATATCGGATGAGCCTTTATACGCAACCGTTAAACGGACGCCAAGGCCTCCAAAATCAGATCTTCATATTTACCATTATCCAGGTTGGTGTCATCATTCGTTTTTCAATAAGAATAGCTCTTGATGCACAAATTGAAAAACAGTCTGTCATCAATCTATTCTCAAACCTTTATTGCAACGTCTTGTCGCAAAAAAATATATCTAAATTAATTAATATCTCAACTAACTGTGGGAAATGAGATTCATTCTAAATAATCTTTCACATTTTAAGGAAAATTTTTGAAAGTAATAAAATAGATTAAAGTGATTAGACATTTTGTACCGAAAAATAATTCTTTTTGTTTAGAATTTTTCGATTGGTGATTGAAATTTTTCAGTTTGAGCGTCGGGAGCTATTTATATTTTTGTTTTTTGCTCTTGTGTTGACAATGTTGTAAAATGCTCTTTACTTTTATTTGAAGATGATGTTCGAAGAGCAGTAGCCAAATGGAAGGAGCCATTTTCCGAGAATAATGAAGAGTATGCGGAGAACAGCATATCAGGTCAGCAAATAATTCATATTTCTACCTCATTAAAGAGTTGTTTTATTTTCTACCCATATCTTACACCCACATAAAGAGATTAGCGTTCTTGTATAAGAAGATCATTACGGAACTTATATTTAACAAGATGGCCCCAGCCAGATTAACGTTTTGCGTCGGCGACCTCTAGTGACTGGAACTAGTATTAATAAATTTTTATAATGTTGATTGATATGATCATATAAATGGTAATGTTTAAGTTCCAAGTAGAAAATCTTGCTTGGCATAAAAAATTATAATAATTATAAATTGTCCAAAAAATATTGCGAGTTGTACACTGCACAGCGCTGGAGCACGCTGCGCTAACAATATTCGGCTAGGCCAGGCTAGAGCTAGAGAAAATTGTCTATGCTATCGCGCCTCGGGTACTCTCTCTCGGCTCCCGCTAGCTAGTGGCGTACGTCGGGAGGGGGATCCAGATCCATTCCTCTCTCTTCTCTTAAACAGAGTAACTCGAGCTATGTAGTAAGCGGCCATTGCACAGACGGCTAAGGCTTCAACACTGGCGTTAAGTATAGATTAGGAGGTCACGGGATGAGCTCCTGGTGTGGCAGAAAAATTGCGGGCGTCGGGCAGAGGGGTGGTTCAGATCTTTCTTCCTCTCTTTTCTCTTCACTCTAACTTAACTTGAGCTATGTACTAAGCGACCGTAGCTCAGTTGGTTGAGGCAGGCGTCTTCACTGGCCTCAAGTATGGATCAGGAGGTCGCGGGATCGGCTCCCGGTGTGGCAGAAAAATTGCGGGCGGGGAGAGGGGGTCCAAATCTTACTTCCTCTCTCTTCTCTTGACTCTTAACTTAATTCGAACTATGTACTAAGCGACCGTAGCTCAGTTAGTTGAGGCAGGTGTCTTCACGGGCGTCAAGTATGGATCAGGAGGTCGCGGGATCGGTTCTCGGTGTGGAAGAAAAATATTTTCGTTTGAAATAAAATGTGTTACGCCACCTAGGAAGTGTAATGTGAAGTACGGGTGAAATTTGAATTGAAAATTCAAAATGTATATTTGTGACGAAACCCATCAGGTCATACCAAAAATCAAAAAACCATCCTTTTAGATTAGAGGTAGTATGAAGTCTTATATAAGAGAGCTACCGTTCTCCTAGAATTTAGCGAGCCTTCCAACTGAGGTTGGAACAATCGTTTTCCAGCTCTAAAGAGCGGCAAAACGAAAACCTGAGGCGCACGGGTGGGGGTGACATAAAAATGAAGCATTTTTTTAAGATACACGTTTGGAATCTGGGAAGTAAATGTGACGTGTTCTTCTAAGTTCACTTTGCTAGAATTGCAAAAAATGGGCTTTTGCCGTTTCAATTTACTATAACATACGTTTTTTTTACCTTACTTGCAGAGTCAACTGTTGGACGTTTGTCTTCGAATGACTACCTCTCCAATCCAGAGAGTGCCTCAATCCGACAGACCAATAACTCCACCAGATGAGAGTGGATTTATGAGAAAGAAAGAGGACCACAGTTTTGATATGCCTAGTTGTAGCTTTTGAAAAACCATGGTGAGCATCATAATCATTTACGAAACTTCAAAAACCATAATTATAACACGTTATTTTTATATAAAAAATTGTTTATGTTTCAAAGTCTGAAAATCATAAAAAAAGTGTCGTGCAATGTTAAAATTGGCGCTGAGAGCTGGGCTTAGCGCTTATGCACATTTTATAATATAAATGGAAATGCTTTATTAATGGCTCTTATGTTATTTCATTCTCACTCTTTAAAATTTTTACACAAATACAATTCATACGTTCTAGCATTAATCAGACTAAAGTTTATTTCCAAGCCGGTTATATTCTGATAGCCTAGGCCTACGAACTTGTGCTTCAATTAATAGTTTCGAATATGTATATACGCAGGTGGTAAAACCCGATTTGTTCGTGTCTTGGATTGCAACTTAACCAAAAGAAAAACCTTCCGAATTAGGAAATCTATGCAGTGTCAAGTTTTCATGATCCAAGAGTTACTGTAAAAAAATCAAAGATTGTAAAAATATTCCGATATTGCGAAAAGGACAAATTCCTATAACCAAACTCCAATATCCGCTTTCGATAGGCAGCCCAAATGAACTTCGTGCGAACGAACAATTAATAACAACCAATTAAACAATATTTGTAAAGCGCCATGTTTTTTGTAAAGCCAGCTTTTTGTATAAACCTTGATGAAATTGTATCATCGTACTATGAATAAAAATGACCCATATAGCTCACTTCAGCAATTTTTTAAAAACGTAGTTTAATTAAAACTCTGAAAGGGCGCGATGCAATTGTTAAACTGAATGAAAAGACCTGCTATTGTTGTTAAAGACTACTTCGTGCCATTTGTGATGAAAGAATTCTATATCCTCATTTTTAATTTTTCCGCCCATCGATAGATGGCGTAAAAATTTATGGGGAGCATAAACGAGAGTTTAACTCCTCCTTCGTTTCGTCTTCGTCACACCGCTTATTGGACGGCGTCGAAAACCCCGCCTTAATTTTCACCCTCAGCTGTCAGTCTCAGCTAGCTTTAGAATATGTATATAGTACGCAAACAGAACGGAAATTGCAGAGCTAGTCGTAGCCCAGTTGGTAAAACGCTCGACTGTTTTTTCCTCGTGGATTGTTTTGAAACTGCGGCTGGCGCGTTCGAGTCTTCCTTGAAATTTTGGTTAAAAATTTATATTTATTTTAAGCTATTTAATTCATTTACAAAATATTATTTTAAATTATATAAATTATTTATTTTAAATAATATGAAAAAATAATATTTTAAATAGTAATTTAAAATATAATTTAAATATATATTTTGGAAAATGCCAGGTGTTGATTTCGCTAAAATATACGAGATGTCGCCAGTGTTTCCACTTTGCGGCGAAAAGGTCCATTTCAGGCGAAAATCGAGTCTCAGACAGTCTTGGAAATAAGGATTTTTTATTGGACAATGTCCAGTGTCCTGTACTTATTTCCGGCCCTGAACTGGCTATATGTATAAAACGGTTTCACCATGAGACTCCATCTCACTTCCTCTGCGCTCAGCGTTTTCTCGCTCCTGCAAGTCTGTTTTCGATGTGAATTATTGACTGTGGAGCTACTATTCTTAATGCGATTCCTACATTAATTAATCCAGCAAGATAAGCTATTTTTTAATTTTATTTCATATTTATTGCTTTATTATAATAGGAGATAAGACTCATAATCTGTGCTTAATTTATACGAGGTGTGGCGGAAAAATTGTAATGGTCCCCTTGGGACCCTTGTTTACCTTTCCGAGTGACGATAACGTCACAGAAACGTATTACTCCAGGCGCGGGGGGGAGGGGTGAGACAGGATGTTTCTCTCTACTGATTTTATAGTAGTGGCCGAATAGTAACATAAATGTCCAGTAGGGCAACGCCAGTAACCTTTGGTGAGTGAAAGATTTATACTTATATGTGAGATTTCAAAAGTAGAATTGTTTAGCCTAATGCTTGACAGTGCTTGTATTATAATTTCAAATACCTCTAACCAAGGTCCCTTTTCAGTATTAACTTACTTCTATTTAGTTTATTCATTACCATGGGTTAGGAAACTTTTTTTATCTTTTGTTCTTTTTTATATATACTTGATTATTTTTTCCAAAATTATTTTGAAAAACACTGGTGATCCGTGTTTGAAAAAAAAAGAGCTAAACTACCTTTCGAATTTATTTTCGGAGAAAAAGCTCCAGGACAAAAAAAAATAGGGTTTTGTTGATTGAGGAGATTTATCTACAGTTCGTATTTTTCGTTTGACAAACACGCTCATTACATCTCGCCGTTTCTCTATCCTTGTTTTATTTTTACCATGAACCTGATCATGGTTACTATTAATCCTGGTCGTCCTTTGTGACCATTATGATAAACCAAACATATTAACTATTCTCTTAACTTTAAACAGGAATTAATACCCTTTAAATTTCAAAATTCAAGTTCAAACGCTTAAGGAATTTTAAATTTAACCGAAACGTGGTTTTCTTATACTTAGAAAATATTATATTGTTTTATGGGGAAATTATTTAATGTTCTATCTCTTATTGTAGAATTACCAATTTTGTTTCATTTTTCTAATAATTGCCGAACCTCTAGGGGTAAAAATAATAATGTAATTTCTACCTGCCCCTGTAGAATGGTCAGCCGCAATACATCGGTGTAATCAAGTCTAACCATACTACGATTAAAAGGTAAACAAAAGTTTTATTTTGGATCTTATAAACCCTGTGGAGAAAAGTACTTTGTCGGTTAAAAATGTACTAGGAAGGATATCATTAAGATTCTATGATATCGAAGTCATACGAAATTTAATCCGAAGCCTTGTTTAATGCTAAGAGAAGTAAAAAGAAAGTAAGGGGGTGTTCCATTTTAGGACGGACTGTTCCAAGTTAGGCCTGTAATAGACCTTTTCTAAATCCAATTTTACTAGAACAGTATGCGACGTGGCAGTCTGCAGATAGGTGCAATCCATCGGCAATAGCTCAAACTTAATGTATTGGTGGGCTTGGTCACTTCAGTAACTTATTTGGTACTGAAATATCCGACTTTCCAAAATGTTGGAGAAAGCGTTCCAAGATGGGGCTACTGAAAAGTACGGTCTGTTATTTTCCGGTATTATTACGAAGTTCATTCTAAATTTGAAAGTCATCATTGTGAAATGGTAGGTGTTCGGGTAGGGATAGGTATATGATATGATATTTTATCTCGGAGGCCCACTCTACTCTGGTTGAAAAAAATCTCTTTGCCTATTCTTTTAAGGATCACAAAGATGGTAATAGACAGCAGCATTTTTTAAACTTCACAGGAGACAAATGGTGGTATGCCTAGCATTAACGTACATTGCATTGTGGGTTTTTGCTACTTAATTATGTATAGGAAAAATGTTCTATTATACAGATGTGTTTATACATTTGAGGAGACCGAACCAGATACTTGTGAACCATGTGACGGGTATGAGAGAGCGTGCATTAATCATGTTTTTTTTGGTCTGGTCGCGGGAACTAACGCAGCGCGACCGCGGACCCCAAACCCCCTCCCTCTCCCCCTATTTTGTCAGCCTCATAACAATCCTTTTATTTTTGGTAAATGTCTTTTTCCGGAGCTAGGCCACGCACGAAAAAAGCTATTTTTATTTTTGGACTTGAGTCCCTAGATAGGTTCAGTTTGAAAATGACCAGACTATCCCAGTTGAAGGCTTGATTTTTATATAGGGTTTTGGATCCTCCTCAGTTTGGCACGACGTTATGGAATTTAAGGAAGTTACAACGAAATGTTTGCGGCTCATTTGATTCCGACCCAAAAATGTTTTTGATTCTCTAGTGATTTACGTCTAAAACAAAAATCGGAGAAAGTTTTACATAAGGACTTAATTGATTTCTTTGACAATAATTTTTTTTTAAATCGCATTACAAAACTAAAGGAACTGGTTATGAAATACCAGGATGGGAGAGGCAGAAAGCCGCTGATGCTAGCGATTCTCTCTTTATACTTCAGGGGAAGACAATGGAAATATTCTTTCTTTTTTTCAGTGGAATTAACCATACCATAAAAGTACGACTCCAAGGAAACAACTCCTTATGTATTCCCACTGACGAACGTTACATTCTCACTGTTTATTTTAATTCCTTAGCTTTAAGTAAGGCCGAGTTTATTCGCTGTAGAGAAAGCAGACTTTGTCAATTAGCATAAGTAACATAATAAACATAAGTATGACTCTTCCTATTGTAATAATGCAAATTTCAAAATGAAACCTATAATCAACACTACCACTCTCACTTACATCAGGCCAGGACTTGCAACCCCGCCGAGTACTTCATGCTGGTCTTTGGCGAATGACATAGTTTTACAATTTTAGCCAATCACAATAAACCATCTCCTTGAACGTATTTGTGTCGGAAATAGCTCGTCTGCTATTTATTGTACGAGCTCGCGCGGTCGCGGTGTTTGTATGTTTGACTTTGAGATTGTCATAAGTCGGATATTTTAGCACCAAAAATGATAAGCCTTTTGAAGTCCAAATATTCAGTAACTAAATCTACCCAGTGCAATTTTCAACTTCGTAATGTGGTCGCGCTAAAGTCGGTAAAAAGTCAATACAAATCAACTATATAACCAAGGCTTAGGACCGTTGACTCAAATCCCAATAGCGTCTCTTTAAACCTCTGAACTGGATTTCCGATATGGGGTGGAAGTCGCTTCATTTTCCACCGCTAGGGGTCTCTGTGCTGGACGCGAACTTATGATGACGTAAAAGGCCCGAAAATAGGTTTATAGTTAGTTTTGGCTAATTGTCATACTTATGGTTATTATGTTACTTATGCTATTAGCCTTTGTCACTACTCAGGCAGTTTTAATTAGTCGGTGCCCATGTGCTACTAAAATAAGCAGACGACCCGCCAATGAAATCAGAATTAGAAATACCTCAGATGGAGAGCACTCAAGCCCGGCCCACAAAACCCGCCAAGTAATTAACATGGAAGATACGGGTCACAATGATTCCTTTTAGCGTATGGATTGGTAACAGGTATGGCTTTAGTTGTGGGCGAGGAAATTTGTGTTGGTCCATGTCTAGGGCTCTAGGAAATGAAAGTTGGTATAGGTCGATCTAGACTTGGGATTTATACTGAATGGAATTGGAGAGTGCAGTATTAGTTAATAGAGAAGTAGTTTTGAGGTAAATCATGAAAAGATGTTTCAAGTGTGAATTTTTACCTCTCCGGGTGACATATGTCACGGAGAGGTTTTGTACCTAACGTGCCTCTCTGTCTTTTGTTTTAACTCCTGCAATTGTTCATCAATAAAGAGAGATAATTGCATGCCAAGGTAAATAGGTATGGAGATAATCCTCAAATATTACTTAATCCCCCCCTCTTACCATTACCCTTTTATATTATAATAACCCCCCTTTGGTCGGGTCTAGGGCGTTTCTGTTGAGATAGTATGGAAGGTACGAAGACTTCCATTTTCGGATGAATTAAGCTAGCATTTTTGGACCCTTATATCACTTACCATCCAAATATGGTCTATACTTTGTGCAATTTTGGATAGCTTTAGCACCAAGAATCGAAGGCGTCCATTTTCGGATTAAAGCTAGCATTATTGGACCCTTACACCTCTTGCCATCCAAATTTGGATTACTTTGTGCAAATTTGGACTGTGATTGGACTCATTTTTTAACAGTATATACTTTTAAAGGGATGCTGTCAATCTTATACGAATTTAGATGTCTGCAGTTTTAGGTAGAAAATTTGTGTAAAAATAATTGGGACACAAAAAATTTCAACATGAAACGTAGCGGACGACGATAGTCTCGGTAATTTAGTATCTAACGAAGTATGTTGTAGAACAGTTCAGCTACTGTGAAAATACCTAATCGGTTTGAACGCACTTTAAGAACGACCCATTTTTCACCCACACATTTTGCCAAGGGGTATAGCTTACGTCAATAACCGTTCCAAGATAGTACACGTATAAATTCTTCATCTTCATTTTGATATAAATTATTCATAAAAGCCGAGAAATCAATTAAAAGGATTTTTACGAGAAAAAATCTCTTAGAGATAACGTGGCAGGGAAGTCCTCGTTCCAGTTTGATGAAGAGCGCATAATTTGAGAAACTGCACGTCAAGGGATTTCGGAAACACGAAGAAGAAAAAAAAGGACGCAGTCCCTAGTGAGCTCATGTCTCTTCGCTTCCCCAGTACCCTTTGGATGGACCAACGAGAATCTACTAAAGGAGTAGAAGACTTAGCGTTAATTAATAACCCAGGAAGTTAAGGTTCTAGTTGTGGTAGAGAAATGAAGGCGCAGGTTCGGAGGGGTCTCTTCCTTCGTTCCAAGAGGCCACGACACACTTCACTACACGCTAGGAGACTAGCCAACTCTTACTGCCTCTAGCGGTGCTTTTTGACAAAGTAATGTCAATAATGGAACGTTTTATATTCATTACTTATTTCCTGACTTTTCTTAAAAACATCCAGTTTTTTAGTGCTAAGATTCGGATATATAATAATTTTAATCTTCAAGCAGACTGCAAAACACCAAACAATGAATTGAATGAATAGGCCATTAATCAGGAACCGAACGTAGTCTCTAGCGCTCCTCTTCAATGTTCTCTTGGGCTGGATTTTTTTTTAATATTCTTGCTAGAGGCACCTCATTAGCGGTTTCAAGCGATGGAAAAACTTTAGCCAAGGGTTAAAAATGACGCTCGACAAGGGAACAATATTTCTTTTAGGGTTAGCTTTGGATCATTGGATATGCCTGGAAGCATAGCTCGCTAGCTGTTTCAAATTCTTATTACAATGCGGCCTTTAAATATTGTACACGAAAAACCCTTAAGGTATTAGGATTTATGGGTAGGGTGGTAGGCCTAAATAATACCCACGTTTTTAAATTTGAGGGCTTGCGATATTTCAAAGTCTTTAAATAGGCTAAGAAAGTACAGTACCATAAAACGCGCAGTATGCCACATGGAAATCAAAATTTTAGATGATGCTTTAAATCGTATTTGCTTCACACTAACGCTAGATAGCGCGAAAATCGACAGGTTTTAATGGAACCAAAATGCCGACATTCACCTGCCTGAGTATAGGAAGAAGGGTGGTAAGGTGCACCACTAGAACGTGAATGATAAAATAAAATCGTCCATTAATTTTTATTCATAACGGTAGCCGATGGTGCGAAAGAAAAAAATCGTTATGCAGCGTTAAAGAATAAAGCAAGGCTTAACTACTCTCGGACCATTTGCTTAAGGACCGACCTACCGCCAATCCCAAACGAAAATCAATATCCTTTATGTTTCAACAACAATTATTACCACATTTTTCCTTTTTTATCTGGCCCCTTAAGCCTATTTTCTGAAGTCCACGTAAGTTAGGTTCTTTTTAGATTCTTTGCAAAATATACCAATCAGCCATCTCCTTTAATATTGTATTATATTTGTTAATTTCGCTGCGAAGAAAATCACCATTTCGGTTATTTAAATTATGAGGCATTCGGGGAATGTGTTATAACAGTTGTGTCCTTTACTTCTAGCATTTTTTCATAGGCTTCAAATTCTAGTATTCATACGCGAGATTTACCATAGATGGGGGCAGAAGAAAGCCTTTCGTTGTCTCTATAGGCTCTTCTTACTTCTCCACTTTCCATTTGCCTTTGTTATTAGAGACTGCGTTTGATTTTATAGTCAAGTGTGACTTGGGGGGAGTTTTGGCGTTATTGTCTTATGTATTCGGATGCTTATCGTCGCTTATCTTTAAAGAAGAGTCTGCTGAAGTAATCGCTTTTCTAAGCGTTGCCTCCTCATTATGGGCCTCGAAAAAGTAATAAGCCCCGAGGTAAACTTCCCTCATTCAACCCTTGGCCTCTACCATATTAAGGGCCACTCTATTCTAAAGGATTGAACGCCCGCCAATAACACCATGTGGATTTTATATCCCTTAAATTAGGACACTCTTCAATCTATGTATGTACGGACATCTCATTTTATTTGCTACATACATTCCTAGAACTTTTTACTATAACTAAAATTCCTGCCTGACTAGATAATTAACAAACATTCCAAACCCAAACTACATTAACCAACCTGGAAAGGAACTAGTTTAGCAAAGACTTAATAGCTCCTAACACACTATAAAAGGTTTTTAAAATTCACGGTAATCTTTGACAAATGGTGGCCCGAAATGGAATGACGTGTCGTATTTTATAATTGGACAAGAAGTTTTGTTGCAACTTCAAAATTAGACTTCGAGAACACTGCAGATGTAGGCTAACCATTTAGTTACGTAAGCCTGTCTTTTGCGGAGATCTGGAGACGGGAACGTGAATCCCCCAAAGTTTTGGAAGATGCTTATCAGAAAAGTACAGAATATAATATAGCTCATTTCCTTTCTGTGTTATCTATAAATTATAGCTTTAAAATTATGTATGGTATTGTAAAACCACCAATCAATCATGGTAAAGGCTTTCTCAAAGATTAATCACAGGTTATTTTACCCAACTCGAACTCCGACCAAAAGTGAGGGAGTTCCTTGGATTTCCATGAAGTTGGAGTTCTCCCAATGCCTTTGCAGTCCTCTATTGAAGCATTTAACAGTCTTTTGCTTAAAATGTTAAGCATGCAGGAACTGTTGTGGCCATTGTTTTTAGAAGGTTTGGGAAGTTAAGCCGGCCCGAGGAATGCTGAAATTCCGGTATTTGAGTAAAGTTTATTTATTGCGAAGTTTCTTTAAAATATTATATTAGGTTCTTGTTTATCCATGTGGCTTTCCCAAGAGAAAAATTCCCAGCCAACTCTCTTTCAATATTTTAAAAATACTTGTGATGTCATAAGTAATAAAACAACAAAATGTGTGAAACGCACTCTACGAGTATTTCGAGTAAATGTACTACGGCCCAACGCAACTTGGTCAAAAACTCAGTTGCCAGCAAAACTAATTATAATAATAATATGTTCACCTTTAATGGTGGTTACTGAAAAGAGTAACCCTAACCCGTTTTCAGGCAAAGACCCGCTAAACATCGTGATAGGGAACAATTAGAGTTTGAAAATTACGGTAATTTACCGAGTAAATTACCTTTCTTGGTAATTTCCGAAAATTCAAAAGTAAATTATTTTGATCGTTTTTAAACAATTAATGAAAAATACCACTTGAAAATAGCTAAACCTTTATAGCACAGTGTGGAGCCTCCGAAATGATCTAGGCCCGAGTATATCTTGAAGCGAGAACATTTTTAAACTATTTAGTTCGCCGTGTTTTCTCGTTTGGTGCCGCTTTTAGTACCATAAAATAAAAATAAGTTTAGCCTCGTGACCCCGTTGACTGCTACAATATTAGACATATATTAATTCTATCTTTTGTTATATAAATCAGAGGTTTTTCAAACGAAGCTTCTCATTCCCTTTAAGAATAAGAAACTTGTTTTACGTTGTTATGTAGTTTTCCGAACCTTGGTAATCAATTCCTCGTGGAATTCGACTTCAAAGAAAAAGTATCGAAATCAAGATGTAAATACGAAGTATTTTTTACAAAATCAAGAAATGTGAAGAAATTGCCGCAAACATTGAAAATCACGGAAAGTAACCAGAAGATTTTTATTCAAAAAATCACAGGGGAAATCTCAATCCGAACTAACATTGAAAATAGCAAAATCTTTGAAGATTTGTTCAAATCATTAAACCTCTGGCAAAATTACTAAATCCAGTTAAAACAAGCGCAAAAAAGAAATCTCTCAAGGAAATACCAACAAATTTTGCAAAATCATAAAATGAAATCCTGATATTGTTTAGAAATAGCGGTCATCTCGCCTTTGCTTACCTGCCTGACGTTTGCGTTATATAGGGCCAGGGATTGGAGCCAAGGGATGGAATTCCGCCATTCTCTGGGGAAACCAATGAGTTTTTAGATGCTCTTTATCATCACGCGCTATACCTATCATCAGGGAGATGCTAAATATAAGGGAGTTGAAACTACTTTATTGCGACCGCATGGAAGCAACGACAAATTGAAGTAGAAGAATGTTTGTTAACAGTAAGGGGAACGTAGCCAGTGATAAAATATTTGGTACTCCCACCGGGAAAACAAAAGTGTTGCATTTACCAAGTAGGTTTGATTGCAGTACGAAAAATATGATAATATCGAAGAAGCATTTCATGAATGCCTCAATTTAGCTATTTTGATTTCCTTTCAACAGGTGCTAACATTTGCCGGAACCTTGCTATTCTAATTTAAAATATAAGTTTAAGCTCAATTTAAACTGCATGTGAAAAATTGGATTTTGGATGCTGGCGCGATACTGTTGATGTCATTAATAAGATTATTTCCGGAATTTGGAGGAGAAAATGTTTTTTTAATCTGAAAATAAAGTAAGCTGGTCAAATCTTTAGTCTGAGCTAAATGCTCTTGCCATTGGCACGACAGTCCCTAGTTAAATCGTAAGTTAACTCAGTACATTGATGGAATAATCAGACTTTACGCTAGAGTTCAAACGAAAAATAAGATCCACCACTGTCCAACGGAACGGCAATTGCGTCGAGCGCAGTGTGTAATTTTCGTTGAACTCTTTTCCGGGGAATTCCGTAGTTACTTTTTAGAGTGTGAATTAAGCTTTATACTGAAATTATATTTTAAATTCTACGCATTACTTCTAGGATTTTGAATAAGATAATAAAAGCCCAAAGTTAAACCTAAAGAATCCGGTTGAAATACTGAACTCCCTTTTCAATTTATCTCCCTGTTAAAGCGATCGATTCTAACGTCGGTCTGCCGCGACCACTTGCTACCTATCTACGCCTATACATGCACCTAGTAGTCCCGATCGATAAAGACTCGAAAGACATGGCTCGACTCTATCGATGGAAAGTTTTGGGTGTTCGGCTGACTGCTTGGTTGGCCATGTCTTCAACAGTTTT